>CM029649.1:2353773-2438773 GCA_017311315.1 Dendrocalamus latiflorus | reverse complement strand
GTGGGCACGGCTATCCAGGATAGATTATACACTCTGCAGAGGTTGTACAGCTTTACCCACAAGACACGATCATCCCTTTGTGCCACGCGAGTTACACACTTCCTTAGGTGTGCGGCAAGGAGTCGTGACAAGGCCTTTACAATGCAAAGCCTTCAACCTGGCCAAGCCAACTCTAAGGTTTCACCCCAGTAGGATCCACCAGACCGGGACCACCTCTTGAGCCTAGACGAGACTTCTCATGGCTTAACTACGCTCGCCCAAGTGAGACTTCACATGGCACCAACCACGCTCACTTTCAACCTACGACATGACTCAGATTGGGGAACTTTGCAAATTAATTAGCCAGGGCTGTCCCATACCATCCATGTGGTAGTACGTTAGGGATTTGCAACAGTAGCTCACAGACCGGTCCTTAATTGACTTAGGCTCAACCACGTACCCCTGTGCACGACAGTTAACCACTGCGGCTCCAACCAACAGGGCATGCCTGCACCCACCAATCTAACCAATTGCCTAAGTCTAAACCAGTTTTATATTTTATTTTCAAAATATTTCATAAACCTCCTTGACTCACCAAAGTCAGAGTACATTCGAAAAGCTTATCATTTTATGTGAAAAAGTTATCCCAAAACAAAAAGTATATCGAAGCAGGTCTAGCATTAGATATAAAAACCCTCTAGCCAATACTAGTGTACTAACTAGAGTTTTTATTCTAGGGTGACAAGGTATCAGGGTAATTCAATGTCAATGGAGATAATAACAAGTAGGCAATAACTAAATTTAAAACTGAATTGAAATACATTGAATAAAATATGCATGCAGATTAATTCAAAAAAAATAATTTTATTTCGCAAACTGGGATCAACATGATCAAGGAGGGTGACTTGCCTTGCTCTTCAAATTAGCTTGAATCTTCGTCGAAGAATTTTCCCGAATCGTCGAAGTCTACACGCGAAAACAACCCACCAAATTCAAATAAATTCAAATTAAATTCAAATTGACTTCAAAAATTTGAATTGAGGCCAGAAATGGATAGAGGGGAATTTTTTATGAATTTAGAAATTTGAATGGGCCAAATCGGAGTTAGGACGAAGGAGAACGGGCTCCGGGAAAATTAAATTCAGAGAAAATGGAATATGGGAATTTCTGGAATTATTTTCTAAAGGAAATCTGAATTTATGATGTCAGCGTGGAATTTCTTTTCAGCCGACTTATTTTTATACGGAAAAAATCGGCTTTATTGCGTCAGCAGGCGTCAGCATGGGGTAAACCTACTGACAGGTGGGGCCCTTGTCCGTGGACCAGGTCCACGGGTGGAGGCGGTGGCTGAGGTGGCACGGGACCGCGGGGTGCGGCCTGCGTGGCAGCCGGGTGCCCGTGTGGGCGCCTCGTGGCGGCCGCCGTCAGCATCCACATCACCGTTGGCGCTGACGTGGCATGGTGCCCGGCGGGGAGAAGCTCGGGCCCGGGAGGTCGCCGGCGAACGGCGGCTCGGCTGCCGGCGGCGAGGAGCCGAGGAGAGAGAGGAGGAGACGGGGAGCTCGTCGGTGAGGTCGGCCATTACCGGATAAGGCCGGAGCAGGGCCGGCGGCGAGGAGGGGCGGCGGCGCGCTCGGGTCACCGGCGAAGTCGGCCTTCGGGCGGTGCTCGAGCCGGGCGAAGGGGCGGACGGGGTCGAGGGCGGTTCGGCGAAGCCGAAGGTGGCGTCGTCTGGGCGCGGGCGCGAGCGGAGCTACCGGAATTCCTCACCGGAGGAGAGGGGGCGGCGGCAGCGGTAAGGGCGCACGATGCCGAGAAGAGGGGGAGCTCGGGAGAGGCGCGGGAGGTGGAGTGGGGAATGGGGGAGCTCAGGGCGGGGGTTTAAATAGGGCGGAGAGGAGCGGGGGTGCGCGGAATTCGTCGCCGGAGAGATCGGGGAGTGGGCGGCGGTTGCGGTGGTTGGGGGCGGAGGTGGGGGCCGAGGGCGGGGGTCGTGGGCGTGCGGGTCGTGCGGCGCATGAAGGAGAGGGGGGGCGTGCGCGGGAGAAGCGGGGGTGGCGACCGGGTCGGGCGGCGCCGGCGGTTGCGAAGGCGGGCGCGCGCGCGAGGAAGACGACCGAGGAGGAAGAAGGAGGCGGGGTGGCTGACATGCGGGTCCGGGATGGCAGAGAGAAGGAGTGACGCGGGCGGTCGAGATGAAGGGAAGGGGAGATCGGGCGGCCAAAAAGGAAGGGCGGCGAACGGGTGGATGAGAGCGAGGGGGCGACGTGGCGCGCATCGGAGCCGGACAAGTGGCGGCCGATGGAGAGGGGAAGGTGGGATCGGGGGTGGGCGATGTGGCGGGGATCCGACCGTCCACGTGGCGGTCGGTAGAGACGGAGGGGTTTTATTTTTTTTTAGAATTTGATTTCCAGATTTTCAGAAATGCTCAGAAAATCCAATAAGCTTCAGAAAAATACAAACTAAACTCCAACAATCCCAGAAAAATTCGTAGAATCTCCTGGTGACATTTTGGACTTAATAAAAATATTTTCAACTAATGTTAGTATTTAATTTTCATACTTTAAAATACTTTTAATTCCAAAATATTTTTTTAAAAACTCCTGAAAACTCAGAAAACCCAAATAAAATCCAAATAACTCCAAATATTTAATTTGACATAGAATTTTTATACAAAATCAAAATATCATTTTATTTAATAATATTTTTAGGTTTCACTTAAAATACTTTTTCAAATCAGGCTTTTGCAAAAACAGAAATTCAGGGCAAAACCAAAAATAAAATTAGGGAAAAAATATTTATTTAATTTAAAATTTTATTTTAATTAATTTTTAATTATTTAATTATTTATTTTTATCGTAATAAAAACCTGGGCTGTTACACGAGGCGAGATGATGATGAAGTGATTTTGCTGTGTGCTTCGATTTTGGCTAGTACCGCACAAACCAGGCGTTGAATCAGCTCCGCACGACCATATCTGCACACGACCCGAGACAAGAAATTCCACACGATTGCTGCTCAAATCTCACTGTGTGTGCTCTAATCCCGTGAAGCCATGCTTCCCTTAATCACCTAGATGCACTTAGGTTATGTGACTGGTGTACCAGCTAAGCTAGGTGGGCAGACCAAGTCCCACAACTTCTGTTCCTCAACACAAGGTTGACAAGTCAAGAATTATACCTTCTCATCATCTCAGGTCATACATCATATCATCATCACTGTCAGTGAAATAATAGTACTTAGATTCAGTGTCATCCATAAAAGGACAACGTGAACCAACCTACCCTTCCTCTTAGGCACCTCCCATGTTTTGGTTCTTGCATCCGTACTATGGCAATGACCTTACAAAATAACATAGAAAAAAGAGCCTTGATGACTGTCGATCATAGTGAGCGACTCAGAAGATGAGCCTTGATAACCTCATCTTCTGTAGGAGATGTAAAAGTAGGTTACTTGGAAGGAGGCTAAACCGGCAGTGGCAGAGAAGGTCGTGCCCCAGTAACATGTTGCCAGTGTGACCTGTCTAAAGGAATATACCGATATACACTTACTCTTTGCAATTATTGAGAGGCAGAATAAGATATTCCTTGTAACACCCCTGGTTTTGGGAATAGGGCCATCGTACGTCTCACAACAGTCCAGGAGTTCAGTTGCGGATAGAAGGAGTATCATGCCTGCTCATGAACATTTAAAAAGAGTTTATTTGATTAAAATAAGACCTAATGGTCAATTTTAACAATTATAAGGGCGACTAAGCGTTAAAGTTAACTTACAATCAGAAGAATCAAAGAAAACTCCACATGAATGCTTGAGTGCGATCGTAACCCTAACACGAAAACTTGTAACATCCTTTCTTCTTATAATCTCTGTGTTGGTAGAAAAATAAAGCAAAACTGAGTACAACCAACCGTACTCAACAAAGTCACATGGGAAAATGCTATATAACTACTTGCTAGGATTTCTAAAGGATGGGAATATATGGGTTTGATTAAGTAGTTGTGAATGCAATTTTATTTTTAAATACAAAAAACAATAACTTCTTAAGGAATTGGGGTTTCAAAACTTGATTACCAGACTTCAACATTTCCAAATCATTTCTAAATCTACTTATGCTTTGCTACGAGAATCACCCATTAAACACAAATTAATTTACCAGAAGCACAGCGTATTCGAATACCATTTATGCATAACTCTGCAGAGCTGCCCAGCTTTACCCACAAGATCTCTTAATCCCAGTGTCCGAACTCAAAAAAACAAGGCTTTTCATTGCTCAATTCTTTATATAGCCTTTACCCAGTAGGTTCCAGTTCCCAACAAACTCAAGTGGCCCACGGCCTCGCCCGATTTGTTGCAGCCCAACCATTGTATGGTTAACCACCTCCCATACGAACTCTCCCTCGTCACCCCCACCCTTTTTAGATATTCAATCAAACTTGAGCAGTTACTAGACCAGGTTTGATGAATCAACGCTTGTGGTTGTTACTAGACCAGGTTTGATGAATCAACGCTTGTGGTTGGGCGATCGCTATGTTTTTTACTTGGCATAATGTTCTAATCCTTAGTTTTCACTGAGGCAGCTTCCACGCACAAACCCATATTTCAGTGCCCACTGCATTGACACCATTCCAATCCAAGCCTCCAACCCCAGGATATGGTCATGGGACCCGGTCGTCTCATGGTTTCCCGCGATCCTTTCTTACCCTAGAACCATTTTTAAAATTCAGATAGCAAAATGTTAAGTTTCTTAGCAGTGGAAAAAATTTTGAATTCCAGAATTACCATGGTTACTTTTTATAATATATTTAATATTACTAAGTCTTGTCAAGGTGAATGTGGCTATCAAATTAAACATGGCCTTTTCGAGTAGTAGGACATAACTAATATCATGTTATTCTAAATATTTATTGTACAAGAAATAACAGTGCATAAATAATATAATGAAAATGCTGGTAAATAAATAATCAGAAGAATGTAGGTTCAATATGATCAAAGACATGTGATTTGCCTTTTTGTCCATAGTCTTTGATTATCTTACTGTAGTCTTCAGATTGGATACTGATTTCTTTAATTGCCCTTGCAGCTCTTCTGTTGACCAACCCATGTGGTTGGAATACTAATGCAGAAGAATACAAATGAGTTCCTGCTTTGCAGAATGCAAGCTGGGAACAAAAATACCATAAAATAACCAAAAAGACAAAGAGTAAAGGTTTGGGCGGTTAGGGTTTAGGCGGTGTTTGGTTTGGCTTATTGGAGTTAGGAATTGACCTGGTGGGTTTGAGGTGGATGAAATGGCTATATTTGGGTTATCAGACTTTTAGTGGATACTAATGACCAGAATGGTACTGGACATGGGTTCGAAATAACATCTGGACATGGGTTCGAAATAACATCTGGACTGGCTATGGTTTATTGAAGTTCATTTAGGTTAAATGGAGTCGAATGTGGTTTTATGGGGTTTAAGACAATCGAAATGAATATACACATTTTATTGGTTTCAGTGAATAGAGATGGCTTGAAGAGTGTTTGAATTTGGGTTTGGAATAGTGTTTGAGCTAATTAGGATTTATTGGTGCTTAATTTGACCAAAGGGAGTAGAAATTAGACTTCTTTTGGATTTTTGGATGAATAGTAATGGGTGTCTACTATTGATCACGGGTCTGCACTTCACAACGGGTTCTGGTACTATTCACTATGGTTTTTACTGTTCATATCGGGTCCATTTGCTACAGTGTTGCGTTTGCACTGTTTGCTAACGGGTTGGACTGCTACAGTACAGGTCGAGCACTGTTCATCGTCTTCCTCCTGTGTGGGCACTGTAGCGACCGAATAGAGAATTTTTGCGACGGCGATTCCCGACTTTACGGTTAACTCCGGTGGAAACTAAGGGCATGGATGGAACTACGTTGCCTTAAAAACAAAGGAACTACGTTGAATCAAGAAAACAAACCGCTGAATAGAACGACATTATCGCAAAAGCATACGATACGGAAGACTACAAAAACATGCCTTTTGAGATCTCGAACAATGGATGAGCACATCGAAAGAGACTTCTCAACAAGCTTTCTAATCTCAATCCAGAAGTCAACTTATATAAATTAAATTAGAAAATATCAAATGCACTACAAAAGCAATAATTACTTGGTTTTTTTGTCAAACACAAACAACGGCGGATTAGTTTGCCGTAATGTTTAAGAGATACAGTGCACACACTTTGGGTTCCCATACGCAGGTTGCTGCGTGCAGAGCCCAAATTTAATCCAGATAAGGTGCAAGTATACTGCAGATGAATAGTATGCTTCGCATGTTTACCAGCTAAACAGAACTATTGGTTACTGATTCTGATGATCCCTTCAGTCCAAAAGTTTCTGTGCTTCTTTCACTAGAGAAGAAACAGATCTAAAATGCCTCACCACCGTACGATTGTTGCGAGAAAAGAGCATGCAGTTGTCGAGATCTGACATTCTCTTCAAGGCCTTAGATAGTAATTCCTTGAAATTGTGTTCCTCGAAGTCTTTGATGTAGCTGGATTTGCTTTTGTTGTAATAGATAGTACTTGATCGAGAACCTGCAACAGTAAGGACATATTTTTGGTCAAAGGAACAACAATATCTACAATTTTCTAATAATCCCCTGACTCATATAATGATGCAACCAAAATGATCTATCAAGTGTGTTATCCCTACAGTATTAATCTCTAAAGGTGAAATATCTGGTGCAAACAACTAATTTCATGTAGAGTTGTTAAATTGCTAACCACGCTTGTTTGGGCATGAAAACAATATATATGCTTGAATAGTGTGGGAAAATATTTCTATATTCGTGAAATAGGATAAACTGATGTTGCTAATAAAACTACAAAAAAGGCTAGAGGTAGAGGGTTACCTTAGTCAACAGATTGATCACATCTTGCTTGGGAAGAAAGCGTAGATGGTTAGGAATAATTACGCAATGATATTCCATTGGATGGTTTTGGTACATATAGCCTGTGGGCTATCGAGAGGAGCAACTAACCCAAGATTACATGCATGCAAAGATAGTAACCAATCCTAATCCCAAGAGAGTTGACTAACTGAAGCCGTGCACTGCACCTGGACGCAAGTATGCATGGTGCTGTAGCACGTCTGGTGCAGACCGAACCACGTACAAGAACAAGCCTGTGATACGTCTGTCTAACATGCCCTCGTAGTCAAAGCGGGAGGAGACCGGACATTTAGACTAGTCCGAAACTCGGTGAAGATGGAAGTAGGGAGACCTTGGTGAAGATGTTCGCAAACTATGAAGTGGTCAGCACGTGTTGAACACGAACTTGGCCGACGGCGACACGCTCGCGGACAAAATGAAGGTCAATCTCTACATGCTTCGTGCGTTGATGTTGAACTGGGTTGCTGGAGAGGTAGACGGCACTGACGTTGTCACAATATACGACAGCAGCGTGGCGCAATGGAGTGCGAAGCTCAAGAAGTAGTTGGCGTAGCTAAGTAGCTTCGGCGACTCCATTTGCGACAGCACGATACTCGGCCTCAGCACTGGAGCAAGACACGGTGTGCTGACGCTTAGAGGACCAAGAAATCAGATTGTCACCAAGAAAGACAGCATAGCCTGATGTAGACTTGCGTGTGTCAGGACAACCAGCCCAATTGGCATCAGAGTAAACTAGCAGATCATCTAGAGAAGTCCGATGAAGAAATAGGCCATGATCCAAAGTGCCTCGGAGATACCGGAGAATGCGCTTCACCAAAGCAAGATGCGGTTCCCGCGGATCGTGCATGAAGAGGCAAACCTGCTGCACAGCATAAGTGATGTCTGGTCGAGTGAAAGTCAAATACTGAAAAGCACCAGCCAGATTGAGATAATGAGTTGGATCGGCCACAGGGGAACAATTGGCAGACAGCTTGGAGTGAGTGTCGACTGGAGTGCTGCAAGGTTTGCAATCTGTCATGCTGGCACGCTCCAATATATCAAGAATATAATGATGCTGTGATAGAAATAGTGACCCATGCTGGCGAGTAACTGAGAGCCCCAGAAAATGGTGAAGTGGACCCAAATCCTTCATGGAAAACTCATCTCTGAGGGCTGCAATGATGCGCCGAAGAAGACTATCTGAGGAAGTAGTCAACACAATATCGTCCACATATAGGAGAAGATAGGCAGTATCGGATCCCCGGCAAAATATGAATAAGGACGTATCGGACTTAGCTTCCACAAAACCGAGAGAAGAGATGTGAGATGCAAACCGACTGTACCATGCACGAGGAGCCTGGTGGGTAGGATCAACAAAACCAGAAGGTTGCATACAGTAGACTGTCTATGAGAGAGTACCATGCAGGAAGGCATTCTTCACGTCAAGCTGGTGAATTGGCCAATCATGAGAGAGAGCCAGCGTAAGCATAGTGCGAACAGTAGCAGGCTTGACCACAGGGCTGAAAGTCTCGTCGAAGTCAATACCAGGCCGTTGTGTGAACCCCCGAAGGACCCAACGAGCATTATATCTCTCAAGCGACCCATCTGTATGAAGCTTGTGATGATAAACCCATTTGCCTGTCACAATGTTGACGCTGGGCGAACGGGGAACAAGGTCCCAAGTCTGATTGGACTGAAGAGCGTCGAACTCCTCTGTCATCGCAGCACGCCAATTCGTATCAGCTAAGGCACTGCGAAAGGTCTTCGGGAGTGGTGACAAGACCGTGGCATGAAGACTGAGGCGATCGGCCGGGAGGTGAAACCCAGACTTGCCACGGGTGATCATCCGATGGGAGTTGTGAACCGGAGTAGCAGGAAGAGCGTGCGACGACTGGTGTGCGTGGCCACAACTGGTGGCCCGTTAGCAGCAGCAGGCGGCGATCCGCTAGGAATTGGTGGCCCACTGACTCCATCGGACGGTGTGGGCAGCCTAGCAGATGAGGCCACATGCTGCAGGGCAGGCGCGCTCGTGGGTGGCCTGGGTGGAGAGGACGGCCCAGCAGAGGAGGCCATGGGCTGCTCAACCGGAGCTAGGCGCGCACGAGGCCCATCGCCCATTACGGGCTATGCAGTTGATGACAGTGAAGCGAGACCGATTGCCCTGGGCACCATAGTAATGTGGCCGGTTCCACTGGTAGCGACCCAAGGGTGAGAGCCGATGGGGGTAGCTGGACCAGCCGCACGAATCGAGGAGGTACCTACAACAGGGACATGCCCGACGGGCAGCTGGACAAAGTCCATCTTAGTGAGAAAGTCAAGGTCGGTTGGCTGAACGGGGGCATGCGCTGTGGCAAAGGGGAAGGTCGTCTCATCAAAAATGACGTGACGAGAGATGATGATACGGTTTGAGGATAAATCAAGGCATCGATATCCCTTGTTCTGATGGATAACCAAGAAACACGCAAAGTGTGGAACGGGGGCAGAGCTTATTGACCACTGTGGAGGAGAGGTTTGGATAGCACTGACACCCAAAAACACGCAAGTGGGAGTAAGAAGGATGGACACCATAAAGGACGAAGTGTGGAGTACGGAAATGGAGTGTTTTGGTGGGCTGAAGTTTAAGGAGATAGGTGGCGGTATGAAGGGCTTCAACCCAGTAGGATGGGGGGAGGTTGGCTTGGAACATAAGGGAGCGCATAATATTGTTGGTGGAGCGAATGATGCGTTCGGCCTTGCCATTTTGTTGAGATGTATGTGGACATGACATGCAGAGTGCAACGCCATGTGTGAGGAAGAAATGACGCGTGGAGGAGTTATCAAACTCACGTCCGTTATCACATTGGACACTCTTAATCATAAGGCCAAATTGCGTGCGGACATAGGCAAAGAAATGCGATAAGGTGGAAAAAGTGTCCGACTTAAGACGCAGGGGGAAGGTCCACGAGTAATGCGAGCAATCGTCTAGAATGATAAGATAATACTTATATCCTGAAACACTAGTAACAGGAGATGTTCACAAATCACAATGAATTAAGTCAAAGTTTGCATGAGCATGAGAACTGGAGCAAGCAAAAGGTAAACGGGTGTGGCGATCGAGTTGGCATGCGTGGCAGATGGACTCAGTGGCCGCATTATTACAAGAAATAATGGAGGTGCTAGGTAACTTCGAGAGGGCTTCGGCACCAATGTGGCCGAGGCGGCGATGCCAAAGTGTGGACGAAGTGGCGACGAGAGCTTGTGGCTAGGGTGGACATGGCAACAATGGGTAGAGGTGGCCGGAGCTATTGCACCTGGTGATTACGCCCCAAGTGCGAATATCCTTCACAGAGAGGCCATAGGGGTCAAATTCAACGGAACAATTATTATCAATGGTAAATTGACGAATGAAAATCAAATTTTTGATTATTTGGGTTGTAACAAGAACGTTCCGTAAAGAAAAGTGCCCATGGGGAGCAGGAAGGACAGTGGAGCCAACAGATGCAACGGGTAGGGTGGATCCATTACCCACGATGATAGAGGAGTGATAGGGAGAAGGGGGGTGGGAGGTGGAGATGTTACCGGCGTCCAACGTCATATGGGATGTAGCTCTGGAGTCCATGTACCATTCACCAGATGGAGGTGGATTGTGCGACATCGTGTTGAAAGAATTCAACAGAGCTGCCTGATCCCAATGTCCTGGGGCCGACTGTGACCCGTCAGTTCCAGGCATCCCTGCGCCTGGTGCTGGAAGATGGGCCGCATATAGCCCACTAGCCGCCACGGCCTGAGCAAACTGGGCCAGTGTAGGGGGCGTGGAATGAAGGTGGGAGGGTGCTGTACTGGGCCGCGGTCCAAGAACCGAGCCTAGGCTGGCGTGAGGCCAAACCTGGACTGTCCCAGTCTAGGGATTCTAGAAGGATGGAAGGCCGGCCCATGCGGCGTTAGGAGCAACAGGTTGACCTGTGCCTAGGACACTGCCACCGGCGTGTGGAGCGACGCAGCTGGCATCACTGGCCGCAGAGTTGGTGCTGCCTCCGCGGTTGTTGCGGCCGCCGTGACAGTTGTTGTGGTTCTTGTTGGTGGAGCGACCGCTACCGCCGTTGCCGCCAAGGCCGGTGTTGGGGCCGCTATTGCCAGTGCGTGTTCCAGGGCCCCCGTTCGTGGAACCGGTGGCAAGGAACGCAGATGACGAGGAGCCGGACTTGTTCTGCATGGTGATTTCTTCAAGCATCAAATCCGCGCGTACCTTGACGAACGATGGAAACGGTTTGGACCGTTTGAGAAGGGCCGCCATGTAGGAGAATTTTTCGTTCAAGCCGCGTAGCACGGCAAGGATGAGGGTGCGGTTGAGGACAGGCTCGCCAAGGTCGCCGAGAGCATCGGCCATGCTCTTCATCTTACGACAATAGTTGGAGATGGAGAGGTCCCCTTGAGAGAAATTGCGGAACTCAGCGTCGAGGTACAATGCCCACATCTCCTTGTTGCTGATGAACTGCTTTTCAAGCCTGAGCCAAACATGACGTGCCGAGGCCGTGGGCGTCATGACGAGCTCGACGAGAGGAGCGGAGATGGTGCCATAGATCCAATCGAGAACCGTGCACTCCATGCCGTTCCAAGCCGGGTCGTGGGGATAGGCGATGTCGGAGAGGATGTGGTCGGAGAACGCGTACTTGCCGATGACAAGCAGGAACATGCCGCGCCACTTGTTGTAGTTCGGCGAGTCGTAGTCGAGGACGACCAGGATGAGAGTGCGTATGTTGACGATGGCCACCGCCTGGGCATGGAGGGCGACAATGGTGGCAGCCTCGAGCGAGTCGTGCTTCTCGTGATAGGCGCGCTCCGCGGCATCGAGACATTGGCATGCCTCGTCGAGACGCACGTGTTCAGCATCAAGATGTGCACGCTTGGCCGCGTTCTCTTGGGAGGCAAGGCGCATGCGCTCCTCGTCAGAGGTGTCACCCATGGAGGACAAGGTAGGACGCGGCAGGCAAGGGTGCCGGCGGCGTGAGGAAAAGAGACGCGGCAGGCAACTGTGCCGGCGGCGTGAGGAAGGTGGACGCGGCGGGCAATGTTGCCGGTGGCGTGAGCAGCGGGTGAAGATCGCCGGCGGCTAGGGTGCAGAAGCGAGGGTCGCAGGATGCGAACCACTCATGATACCATGAAAGTGTTGATGGTTAGGAATAATTACACAATGATATTCCATTGGATGGGTTTGGTACATATAGCCTGTGGGCTATCGAGAGGAGCAACTAACCCTAGATTACATGCATGAAAAGATAGTAACCAATCCTAATCCCAGGAGAGTTGACTAACTGAAGCCGTGCACTGCACCTGGACGCAAGTATGCATGGTGCTGTAGCACGTCTGGTGCAGACCGAACCACGTACAAGAACAAGCATGTGATACGTCTGTCTAACATGCGAAGCTCGCGGTACTTTGTAAAATGAGAACATAAGCGCTCCAAGATTTCTGCCGCGCTTATTTGACATATCTTGTCTTTAACAAGTATATCAGTGAGTTGATGAACAACATTATCATTTTCCAAGAACATCACCAGTATAGCGTTGGAATTGCTTGCACCCTTAACATAGAGCAATTTTGCTAGTGCTTCCCCTGCCTTTTTTCTCATTCTGCTGGCTTTCTCATTCTCCTTTTCCGCCACGTTACTACTGTTGTCCGCATCGTCAAGAAAGATGCATCTTAGCATCCTAATAAAACTCTTGGTTGTGAGTGTAGGCATATCCAAAGCTACTTCTGCAAGAATCTCTATGGCATGTTCCTGTAGTCGAAGGTAACCATTGTTTTCACTTTCAAAAATCCCCAGCATGTTGTGGGCTGCTTCCTTACTGCGTCCGATTTCACGGCGCAAGCTTTGACAGACCTTTCCGGGAGTGCTGACAAGTCGGCTTACTATGCCCAGTGATTTGCTTGGTATGTCAAGTTGTCAACCCAGGTATTGTTATACTCGGTGTCAAGGAAAGTTTTGGACGTAATTGCAGCTGTGATCTGTGAGAGCAGCCCTTGGTTTCTGCATATCTCTCTGCTGTTGTCTTGGTCTTGGGTGAGCCTCTCAAGAATGAGCACGCCTTGAGAAATCAGCTCTTTAGGCCTTTTTGACACAAAACTGTCATTCATATATTCTTTTTCTATCCGACAAGTTTCAGATGGCTCAGAATATTCTAGTGACAAAGCAAGTGCCTCTTGATCGTGTTCTTGCTGAGATGCGTCGAGCAGAGAGGATATGCATTGCAGTGCTCCAGGGAACTGAGCTATACGTAGCTCGCCGGAGACATCTGCTATGATCCTCGTGGCACGCTCTCTCATCTCCCTGCCATCTGGGCTTCTCCACCCCAGCATCCCGATCAGGCTCTGAATGGAGCGCCTGGACGACGGTAGCTCAAGTCTTACTGATACCTCCTTCCTGCCGAGCGCGTCTAGCACCCTTGCTGCGGTGAGCTGGTCCTCCGGTGACGCAGACTCCAGCAATCCCACGGCATATGCCATCAAGTTCCAGTCACTGGGCAACCTTAGATCATTCGCACATTTCACATCAAGTTCCAGTAACTACTCCTTGAGCCCACTTCCCAAACCCGCATTGACTTGCATCTCACAAGAGAACTAGTGTGACCCAGTTTGCACAGATAAACCATGGCTATTCTCAACATGGTTCTTCAGATACTTACATTGATAGATATTCAGTTGCTGCTACCATTGTAATCCAGGCATTATTTTTAGGAAAAATTGCATTCTGTAAGGATCTGCGTATGTTTTCCCTCAGAGCTCTTGCTCTTCTAGTTACTTTGCTTTATGGTCTTATGGTGGTATCCTGCCGTTTGATTTTTTTCAGAATAGTTAAAAGCATCATGTCGCTGACATGCTTTACATCACCTAATTTGGCCGATAAATTCAGACCTGCTAACTGCTAAGTAAACTGAAACAAAGCTCTTATTGCTTATACTCCTGAAATCTCAGGTCAGACTGTCAGAGCCCACACATGAAGCCACGTTTGCAAAGCAGTAGGCAGTAGCCGACCAGCAAAACGAAACACTAGATTTCAGTAAGCAGCACAAATCCTAGCGTAGTTGGTCCAACATTTACAACAGGTAAAGTTGAGAAACCATGTATCTATGCATAACTTCCTGCTATCGCTCATGCATAACTAAGACATTCTTTGTTGCGATGAAGATTGCTGTACATACTCAACTCACTATAGAACCAATTTCCATATTAAACTGAAGGCAGAGCTCAAATTGGTGAATACTGGTGACCTTTGGCTTCATCATCAGCAGAGATGAGCATTTGCACTACATGCTTCATAGTCGGCCTCTTGTTTCTATCTTCTTCCAAACATGAGACAGCCAATTGGACAATCATCTTAGCCTGCACATGATTACATTGACCGTCCAACTGTTCGTCCATTAGGTCCACAATCCATGCTTCGTTGTTGCTCTTCAATTTGTTAACAATCATCTTAACCACAGTTCTCACATCAGTTTCCAGTCCCTCATTTCCATCCAGCACCCAATCTGAAACCCTCCTCCCTTTCATCAGCTCTAGAAGCACCACTCCATAACTATACACATCGACCTTCTCGGTGATCGGAAGGCAGGAAACCCACTCAGGAGCCATATATCCTCTCGTTCCTCGAATCCGAGACATGTCTGAATTAGACCCATCTCTGTTGAGCAACTTTGCCAACCCAAAGTCAGTGATCTTAGGCTCCATATCTGCATCTAATAGTATGTTCTCTGGCTTCATGTCACAATGGATGATCCACTCAAGACACTCATTGTGAAGATAGGCCAACCCTTTTGCCACACCTAGAGCAATGTTGAACCTTTGCTTCCATCCTAGAAACATGCTGGCCGAAGCATCCCTCTGAAATAGCACTTTGCCCAGCGATCCGTTCTCAATGTACTCGTAGACTAAAATCCTATGCGTTCCTTCCGAGCAGAACCCCCACATTCTCACCAAATTCATATGATAAATCCTACCTATCACGCTCAGCTCAGCCTGGAACACCTCGTCGCTCTGGCAAACGTCCTGCAGCACCTTGACGGCCACCGCCCTCTCATCATCCAAGATCCCCCTGTACACAATTCCTGACCCGCCGTGGCCGATCTCATTGAAGAACTTCCTAGTTGCCCTCTCCAGCTCCGAGTAGCTGTATGCGCGAAAATGGCTGGTGATCATCCTGTAACCTTCCTCCACTGCTAACGTCTCCGATGGCCTGAACACGCCCTTCTTGGAAAAGAGCCAGCACCCAAATGTTATCACAATCACCTCAATGAGAAAGAATGCAGATAGGAACCCGTAGAAGTAGAACCATATCGACTTGCCCTGATTGCTGCTCGTGCTCAATGTATCGGAGACGTTAAGCGAGAATTCTGGTAAGCTTGGGCCGCCGCATCTGACAATGTCCTCCTGAATGGCCAGGCCGCTGCTGCCATGAGTCTGCCATTGATGGACGTGTACCTCTGGCACATCGAAATCGGCAGGGACCTTGACATAGGCCGTGCCGGGCAGGCCAGGGAACGTTCTGCCATTGAACATGATTCTCTTGGGGTAGCACTCCCCTTTGCCCTGCTTGTACTGGAACACCACGCACGACGGCTCGTTGATACACTGTGCCTTGCACCCGTCCAGCGACAGGGACTCGCTAATGTTGAGGTTGAAGCCCCAGAAGTCGGTGTGTGGGAGAGCGACAAACTTCATCGGCCGCGAGCTGACGCCGTCCACAGTGGAGTTAAACATTGACCGGCAGCCTCTGCTCCAGTCGTTCCGGTCGACGCTTTCATGGCCGGGGGCGCACACGCAGACCGGCGCGGGCGCGTAGAGACACACCGCGTTGGCGCCGCACACGCCGTGGATGATGCAGGGGTTGGAGAACGCCATCCAGGACACCGTCCACGTCCCGACCGTCTCGTCCAAGCTGTACAGCCTGAGGTTGCCGTCGGTGTCCAGCGTCAGCCTCCTCTTGACGCCGCCGTCGCCCAAATCGGCGGCGTCAAACGTCTCGTTGTCGCTGGCCAAGAAATGTCCTGAGGAATCGAGTTCAGCTTGACGGCTGAAATTGTAAATATTGCGGCTGTTCTGCCAGTAGCTGAAGTACGGATTCGGCCAGTATATGCTGGACACCTCGCCGTTGTCGTACATCAGTGACAGCATCGCGTAGTCGCTGAACCGGAAGCTGTAGTATCCGGCGGCGAGGAGCTTGTCGGCCGAGACGAGGTCCTTGCCGGCGACGATGCGTTGGGTGGGAAGAAGGGTGTCGGTGGGGTCGTCGAAGCTCTGCCATAGGACGTTACCGCGCGCGTCCTCGACGGCGAGGTTACCGGAGTCGTGGAGCCGCGCGCGCGTGGCGCTGGCGTTGGCGATAGTGGAGTTCCAGGCAACGTCGCCGTCGTAGTCGGTGAGGACGAGTGCGCCGCGGCGCCCGTCGAGAGCGAGGCGGGAGCCCTGGCTGTGGACGGGGCGCGCGCGGTTGGCGGTCCAGACGACGTTGCGGTCGGCGGCGCGGGCGAACCAGACGGAGAAGGTGAAGTCGGTGGGGGAGACATTGTAGAAGCCGCAGGCGAACGTGCCGTCCGGGGAGACCAGGACGTAGGTTGCGTACTCCTCGATGGCGATCGAGGCGCCTCGGGGAAGGCTGTCGCGCGCGGCGGCGGCACAGGGAAATGGACGGAGCAGGGGCAGCGCGAGGAGGATAAGCAATGGTAAGGCGGCGAGGAGAGTGGTACCAGTCATGGCCGGCCGTGCTGGGACAAAAATGTCACTAGGTGGCGAGGAAGCGATCGATGTGCTACTTCACCTAGAAAAGTGTTTGACTCCGATCCGGCAGCGCCTCGGGGAATCGCCATGCATGTGCATGTATATAAAATGTATGTGCTCCCTCACTGTTGGTCCGACGACCACGGCACCAAACTTCGGGGATATATAGATTGGAGGGAATACGTAAACAAACGACTAATTAAGCAAGACATGGTCTGATCAACTTCTCCTAATCTAACTTTCTAAAGTTTGATAGCTAATACTCCTAAAATTAACTAGATTAGTTATATAAAAATTATATCATTAAATTTATTGTTAAAAATATTTTAATATTATAAAAAGTAATGATCAAAATTACGTCTCGAAAGCCATAAAAAACAAAGAACATCTTTACTATTTAAAAAAGAGTTGATGGTGGTTCAATATAGGCTGGGTAGACCGATTTCCATAATATCGAGTCAATACATTAGGATAATATGATTTTATTAATACATAGCAAAGTATAAACATTTAGCTAGATAAAGGAAAAACAGGACGAATAATAAATTCCACTGGGCCACGCGGGGTCACCCAATATTTTTCGCTCGCTAATTTTTCTCAGCTTCTACAGCATGCATTTTGATTGACTAGCAGCTGTCTAGGGGTGAAAACGGTATGGGTTATTCCCGACCGATCCGGTACCGAATCTGGCTGGTAGCAAATTCGGTAAACTGGTTTGGTATCCGGTCGGATTCGGTTTCGGATACGGATATATGTATTCGGATTCGGTAGCGGATTTTGTATAGCTAATATTCGACCGAATAGGTTCGGTATTCGGTTATTCGGATAATATCCGGATTAAAACCGAATAAATATCCGAGCTCGGCCCATCAGTTGTTCAGCACAGCCCACACCACACGCCAACACGCGAACGGCGAAACAGCCCAAACCCGCCTCGCTCGGTCGTGCCCTCGTCATTCGTCATCTCCTCTCCTCCGGCCCTCCCCACCCGCGTCAACCGAACTGGCAAACCCTAGCTCGCTCCGCCCCCAAATCCCTCCGCGCCTCTCGATCTCATCGCCGCCGGCGCTGCAGCCTGAAAACCCTGCGTCCCCCTCGCCGTCGCAGCCGGTAAGCTCTCCCTCTTTCCCTATTCTGATCCACGCCTAAAATCTTGAATCCATTCTCGCCTGTCTGTTTTTTGGAATCCTTGGCATCAAATAATCCTCAATGCATATTCTTTTTGAACATGCATATTCATTTCAGCACCTTACTGAACTAGAAGGGGAGCAGGTGCCTCTGTGCTAGCCCGGCAAATGGCGGCGGCGTGGGCGAGCGCAGCACGCTGGCGGAGGCGTCGTGCCTCGTGGTGCTATCTTTTAAGTTCTATCCAGTGATTGAGCACTACAGGTAGAGCTCTGATTTGTTTTTGCTTCACAATTACCAGTACATATTCGTCCTAATATTTGTTTTGTTTGATTTCTTGGGTTCTTTGGTCCAATTTCCTTATTGCTGTTGCAATATGCATGCTCACCCCTCCCATGCAGCTATGCTGCCATTCATGTACTCACTGTATTGTTTTGTTCAGGAGGATCTTTGGTTGTCGGCTTTTCCTGTTGGGACTAAGGTTTGTGCGCATCCCTACTGTTATTTTTATCTAGTATTGTGTCTGTCAATGATTCACATTTTGATATGCATACAGCTGTGTATTATGCATTTGGTCTTACTTTTATTGATTTTCTATCTCTGGTCCTGTCACCTGCAGTGGGAAAATATTGATAAGATAAAGGAGTTCAAGTGGAACTTTGAAAATTTGGAGGTATGGTCTACATTCTATTTCATTTAAATCACTGCGTAACAGACCTCCAATAGACTATAGTCTCTTTGACCTCATCTCAGATGAAGATTCTTATGTTGAATTAGCAGAAAAGGTTGTACATGCTAATGTTTTCATTCATTATTTATGTATTGTGTTGTGTAAGCTGATGTCATAACATCTTGAGCATTTTAGAAAGCAATTGCTGACACAGAACATTCAAACCAGTAAATGAAATAAGATAGGTTGGTCTTGAACATTTTAAATACATGTATGCAGATGGCATTTTCACTTACTAAGATTCAGAGATGGAATTATTCTATGCTTGTAGGTTCAAAAAAGGTTCAGACCAGGGACCTAATGCTTGTAGGTAGTATAACAAGATGTTATAATGACTATCATTTAGTAAGATTCAGACCAGGACCTGATCATAGTCACAAGGTGGTGTAAACAAGGCCCTGGCCTGTGTACTCCATACTCAGTCTCACATACATACACTTCTCAGCTGAAGCCTGAAGCAAGTAAAGCTCAGTCTTCAGTGTGGACAAAAAGAAAACAAGAGTTATATGATTGTTCAACTGCAGATTATTAAGGCATTGATTGAACTTTGAAGCTGAGATTTTTTTTATTGCAGAATATTTTTTTCATTGAATTTCCTGACTGCTTTCTTTTATTCTTCGTTTTGCTGAACCTTTGTGTTCTTAACTTCTTATTGTTCCTATAATTAGCTTACAAAGTTTCTTGATGAGTATTGGTTTCATATTTTATATAAAACCAAGAGGCCGTTGTAACTTTGTAAGCTTTTGGAACTGTAATCATCCGTACTATCTACCTATATTATCCGTTTCCGAACCGAATCCGTTACATATCCGTCCCGACGGTACCGTATTCGAAACTCCGAATATTCCGAATTCGTATTCGTATCCGGTCTTACCGTATTCGACTCCGAATCCGGAAAAAAATGTGGGTTAGGATGCGGTTTAAGCAATATCCGTCCGAATCCGATCCGTTTTCACCCCTACAGCTGTCCCATCTCGGGTTATGTGTTTGAATGGAAGCCATATCTGCCCCTACCCCTCCGAATCTTTCAGAGTAACCCCCCTCATCTGCGGATTTTCGGATCTGACCCCTGACGTGGCCCCCACCGCGTGAGCAACCTGGCGTGCTCCTGCGTCGCACCACCCTCTCCTGGCGCGGCTGACAACCGCATCAGCCGGCCTGACGCGCTCAGCCGCTACACGAGGGAGGTGGCTCCCCACTGCGCCAAGCCGCCTCTCCCCAGCACGCGTCGCCCATGGCACCTCGTGCCTACCCGGCCCCTCTTTTCGCTGGTTGCATGATAAAAAAGGAGGAATCATTCTTTGGAATACACAGCAACGCTATTTCATTCTACTCCAGCCAAGAGCAAAGACCTGAGAGAGGAAGAAGACCGTGAAAGCATCCTATTTTTGAGCGGTTTTGAATTTGAGTTTGAAGTTTGTGCAGTTGCAAAAGTTGTAGATTGGCTTTGGAGCATCCGAAAGAGGTAATTTTTGTCGACATGCTGTAAGTTTTTTAGCAACGTGATTAGCATGTAATTACAAAAATAATAGTTTGTTAGTATGAGAAGGCGGTAGTTAGCCTTTCGCAATCGGCCAGTGGTCTTAGTTGATGTCGAAGAAGCAGTGCTGTTAGTGTCGTTAAATGCTTATTAATCATAGTAATTATATGAATGTCGTAGTTTAGGCGTAGATTATTTTGTTTGTATGGAAACAACATTGTATTTTTTCTGCATTTGCAAAAAGTTAGTATGCATTTTGTATAATGTTATGCAGAAAATTGTTAGACATGTATTTTTTTAGTTTAATTGTTGTGCTTTTTGCATATTTTTGTAGATTACCATTATGTTAAAAATTGAATATCTTTGTAGTTGTTCGCTTAGAAATATAATGCACTACTGTCAGCAGTAATTTATGAATTGTAGGGTGGTACATGTGTGATATGCTTAGTTTAGCAATGCTAAAAATATTGAGAAAAGCTGTAATTTAATCTTACGCACTCTGAAAAATTTTGTAGGTACACCATGGTGAGCATTCAGGATCTATTCGTGTTCCATGAGATTGGTATCATACGTGACGGACCGTACAGGGTGGACCTTTCAAATTATGACCTGACCGTAATCCGGGCACCCGGTCTGAAGGACATGGGCCTCTCAGAGCTCAGGAGGTACGTTCGTTCCGCGTTCGATAGCGCCATTGTTAGGAACAAGTTGCGCATTGAAGTATTGTACGTCTCCTTGGTGGGTAGTCAAGGGGAGTCCTCATGGCAACTTCTGAAGGTGAAAAGTGATGAGTCACGGGCCAGTTATATGGAGGCTATGTGCAACCCTGCTGCTACAATATATGGCATACCGACGGTGTATGTTCAGTTCATGAAGTGGATAGAGTCATCCGGCATGCGTGGTTCCGGTGCAGGCGCTGCTGATGTAGTGCCTGGGTTGGTCTCCAGCGATGATGTAGATGGGGCTGCTGGTGGAGATGCAGGCGAGACGGTTGGTAATGGAGACCTAAGGAGGCGTGCCCAAAATTTTGAGCCCAACGAAGGCATGCAGGGATGGTGGACAGCTCGTATTGACTACCACGAGTACTTGGCCGATCAGGTGGAAGAAGTGGAGAGTGAGGAGGAGGAGGAGGACGTGGAAACATCTAGTTCTAAAGACGAGGGAGATGGAGAAGCTGCTGTGGGAGGTGTAGTCGATGGTGTTGTTACCACCGATGACACTTATGTCAACTGTAGGTTGGACAATATCGTGGCAGCATCGATAGTTCTGCCGCAACTAGAGGAGGCACACTGGAGCTTCAACGAAGACACTCTACTCTTAGGGCAGAGCTTCCCTAACAAGTGAGCTGCCCAATAGGCCATTGCCAGATATGCCGTGGACATCAGCCGGACATATAGTGTGCGCATGTTGAACCCTGACACCTATATCGTGAAGTGTGTGGATCTGCCTTGGAAAGGTTTATGCCCAGCAGTCATGGGGCGGGGTCAT
Organism: Dendrocalamus latiflorus; assembly: GCA_017311315.1. Lineage (NCBI taxonomy): Eukaryota > Viridiplantae > Streptophyta > Magnoliopsida > Poales > Poaceae > Dendrocalamus > Dendrocalamus latiflorus. The sequence continues at coordinate 2,417,321 of CM029649.1, read as the reverse complement.
GGACTTCCAGATCTCGGTGCTGATGGATCACACATAACATCCTTGTATGTTGCCAGCCTAATCAGCCATCTAGTCACCACAGATGTTTTCATTTCACTGAAGCTTCTCTAGGCAGATGTTGTCAACATGGTGAGCTTCGAGGTTAGCTACAAGAAGGTCTGGCGGGCAAGAAGCATATGGACGAAGGCAAGTAATTCTTCGAAGTTATGCTAGTGTACATGGACATGAAGATGATGAGGGCTCGTTCGCACACTGTCAGGCCCTTGGATGGTATAAGAAAGAAGTTTGAGATCCATCTGAGGGAAAAGTACGTCATGGGGCATGCAATAGGGGAGCGCAAACAAGTATACATGATTGGTGATGAAGCGTCGTGTACATGCAACAAGCCACAACTTCTTCAAAGTCTTGCTCTCATGTGTACGCAGCCTGCGCAGCAGGCCTCGGTGTTGTACATCTCAGAGTACTACAATATGCACCGCCCGTATAGCACTTGGAGTTCAACTCATACGGGTTGGATGTGCACTACAGTGACGTTTGGCCAAGGGAGGTGAGGTGAGTGCTGAACAATGCACTGAAGCATGTCGACCGTGGAAGACAACAGTCGCACCGCATCCATAATGACATGGACAAAAGCCAGCGTGGCGAACGGGTAAGGTGGCCGAGATGTAGACTATGCAAGACGGTTGGGCACACCCACAGCAACTGCCCAAACAAACCCAACCCAAGCAACGCACTGTAGTGTTCAATGTATCATTCCCTTGTAGTGATGTTGCATGTTCAAGAATTAGAGATAGAGTTCTATGGTGCCATTCAATAATCAGGGCAATCATCCAAGTCAATCATTGCTACTTTGTATGCTGAAAGTATATGTAGTACGCTATTTTTAATGGTTGATAGATAAGATCTATTTTTAATGGTTGACAAATACATCTTTTGGATGAAATAGATTGGTCTGTATGTTTTAAATGATGAGAATTGGCATGCTCCTTTAGCTTTTTTTAAACTTCTTACCTGTAGATTGGTGTGTATGTTGAAATGGTTGACAGATATATCTTTTGGATGAAATAGATATGTTGCTATTCCATAATTCTTGCATTTTTAATCTTAAAGATGCTACTGCTTATCTTCTAGATTTTTTATTCTATAATTCATACAAAGCACTGCAGGTAGCAACACAAATGAAAACAACACTCCGAGCACTACACCTTCATGATAACAATGAACACAAGAAAGAAAATAGCACATAATATTAAGTTAATCTTCCACTCTAGTCTATCGAAACGATGCTGCAATTCCACGAGGTCGCTACCCCCCATGACAACTCTGTCATATGGAACAATGCTAGGCCTAGTGCCCAGTTCATCCTCCCACAACTAGAATCGGCAACTGCCTGGGCCATCCTACAATTCTATGAGAAGAAGGTTTTGTAACATATGCTGAATGATTTGAACCAACCTAAAACATGCTGACTCACTGAGTGGAAGGGGCACTTGTAGTAGTGCCATTCAGGATTCGCGGCCATCTGTGAGGTCATACGTCTCAACAAGCATGTTACACTTCAGGCAAATCACCGTGGGTGCCAATGAAGAGGCGCCAAGTTGACTTATCTTCACGTCCGGGGGAGGGAGAACTAAAGCAAGGTAGATAGATTGGGAAGAAATACTTTAGGAGGTGAAGGAGAACAATGCAGGGGAGTGGCTGAGGAATGGCTCCATTTTATAGCCTGAGCGCGAGGGAAAAATGGTTTTTTTTTGCATACATACTAGAAGACAGATAATGATCAGTACGAGTGACTGTAGATAGTTCAAATTCATGGTAGCCTTACATAATGACATGACCAAATGAGACGGCCTTATGCACTGAAAACACCAAACAGGATATGCATTGCACATACGTAAATCATTCAAAGCACTATAGGTAATAGCGCGAATCAAAACAATACTCCCAGCGCTACACCTTGAACATAACAATGAACACAAGAAAAAACAATACACAACATTAAGTTAATAGTGCTCTCCAATCTATCAGAACAATGTGTGCCTACTGGTAGAAGGTACCTCACGCTACTCATATGGAGTGTTGCAGAGGGGGCCGCCTTAGACGTGGCTAGCTGTCGTTGTAGTGGCATGCACATATGTAGTTAGGGTTTGTGTAATAGCATGTGAGATCATATGAACTCTCTATATTGACGACCTCCTCGTTGCCCTTCTCGTGTTGCATTTGTTGGCTAATGTCATCATTATCCTCATTGAGACTGTCGATCTGTGCTTCCAACTCTAAGATTCGCTCCCAAAATATATCCATGTACCTCACAACATACCTTTCATGGGGAGGATCAATCCAGTGGATGAAGTCGCATCTCGCTATCTGCTGGAAAGGACGGTTAACATGGAAGCTCTATTAGCAATAAGAGAAAGTAAATTATTAGCAAATTATGTCCCGGAGTGTGGACATCAGAAGAAACATCACCCGTCATCGAAATGGCCTTCCATGACTTACATGATCGCGTCCTCCCTATGTCTACATTTCGGCCATATCGGTTGAGCACGCCTGTTTGGCATCAAGCGATAGTTAGGGCCAAAGTCCTCCCTCCTTTCTAGGGGAAGGTCTTCCTTTGGCGACCCCGCCCCGACTGGCCCCTCGCCGTCCGCCATGGTATATTACTATACAACAAAAAATGTAGTTCTTCGTATGGTTCACAAGGTCGAGTGCTCCTACTTTCATGGAGTGGGCCATGCATTTTATAGCAAACGGGACAACTTTGAGCGGTGATAAGCCCTGACGGGATAGCTTTGCGTAGTGATAAGACCAAACGGTGCAACTTTGTGTAGTACAAAACCAAATGGTGTAGCTTTGCACAGTGCCAGGATCAAATGATGTAGCTTTGCACAGTGAAAAGACCAGACGGGTGCAGCTTTACGCAGTGACAAGACTAAAAGGGCAGCTTTGCGCAGTCACAAGACCAAAGAGGGTAGCTTTGCGCAGTGACAAGACCAGATGGGGGCAGCTTTGCACAATGACAAGACCAAAGGGGGCAGTTTTTGTAGTGATTAGAACAAAGTGGGCAGTTTACGCAGTGACAACACTCTGCCTCACTAGGTACTTTTTAGGAATACAAGGCAACACTCTGCGTCGTAAGCTCGTAAGCTAGTCACATGAAATTAACCACATTATGCCAACCCTTTGGCTTATAAAATGAAGTGAAATAGATCTAGGAGAGAACACTACACTACACCAGAGCTTGCTTCACCACGTCGGGATGGACAAGAGGCAGAAGAAGTAATAGGACAAGATAATGGGAGGAGAACCGTGACCTAGCAAGGTATGCTGCGGCCCGCGACAAACAAGCAAGGGCTGTTGTGGCCCAAGCCGAACAAGCGGAGCATGCCACGAGGTCACACCCTCCCAATGACGCCCCCCATAGAAGCATGTCCATCCTAAACATTCCAATCGAGCGTTCACCGCAACACCTGCCCGAGGGGGAGACGCCGCCTCTTTGTTGGTGCAGCGACCTGTTGGAACCCGGAGCGGCAACTTCAGGATCCTCTGTGTAAATCGCACTAGTTCAGGATCAGCTAGTGCACACAGTGTAACAGGGATACATATCAAGCACTAATGACAATTTTATTAAATTTAAAGAGTACGGCCTTATGGTCAACGTTTACATCACTGCTCATTGGTAACAATAATAACTGCCAAAGAAACTGCGGAAGCAAGCTGATAAAGGCGAAGCCCAAGTCTGTCCACAGGCAAACGACTGCAAGACGTGGCCTACTTGTCCTGGTCCTCATCGTAGTCAATGTAGTCCTCCTCTGTGATGAGATAGTAAGGGTGAGTACAAACTTGTACTCTGCAAGTCACATGGAAAAATGCAGCATAATATTTAAGGGCAAGAAAAGGAAGGCATATAGGGTTAGTTGAGCAAAAAGCAATAATATTGGGAAATACAGTAAATAGATGAAAACTTCTGTCTTTAATACAATAAGTAAAAACAATAACTGTAAATGAAATTATTACCGTTAGTGAAGGCTCCGACCAAACACTAACCTATCCATGGGCATCCCACCCGAACCATCTTTTCCAAAAAATATCTCATATGGATTCCATCCATCCATACGCTTTCAATCACTCATGGATTCCATCCATCCATAAGGTTTTCAAAAAACATTTTGAAAAACAAAGTCTAATCCATGAAAAACTTTTACTTAGCATGCCCATGACCGTGGGCACGGCTATCCAGGATAGATTATACACTCTGCAGAGGTTGTACAACTTTACCCACAAGACATGATCAACTCATATTGCCACACGATTAACACACTTCCTTAGGTGTGCGACGGAGAGATCATGACAAGGCTTTTACAATGCAAAGCTTTCAACCTGGCCAAGCCAACACTAAGATTTCACCCTAGTAAGGAATCCACCAGACTGGGACCCCCTCTTGAGCCGAGTGAGACTTCTCATGGCCTACGCGACGCTCACTTTCAACCTACGACGAGACTCAGGTTGGGACCCGCAAATTAATCAGCCAGAACTGTCCCATACCAGCTTTGTGGTAGTATGATAGGGCTTTACAACAGTAGCTCACAGACCGGTCCTTAATTGAGTTAGGCTCAACCACATACCCCTTGTGCTCGACAATCAACACTGTGTCTCTGAATAACAGTGCATGCCTGCACCCACCACTAACCATTAGCTTAAGTCTACACTAGATTTTATATTTTATTTTGAAATATTTTTATAATCCTTCTTGACTCACCGAAGTCAAGAATACATTTAAAAAGCTTATCATTTTATGTGAAAAGGTTATCCCAAAACCAAGATTATATCTAAGCAGGTCTAAGCATTTGATATAAAACTCTCTAGACAATATTACTGTACTAACTAGAGTTTGATTCTAGGGTGGCAAGATATAAGGATTTGCAATGTCAAAGGAGGTAATAACAGACATGTATTAACTAAATTTAAAACTGAATTGAAATATAGTGAATAAAAATATGCATGCAGAATTAATTTAAAATAACATAATTTTATTTCATAATCTGGGATCAACATGTTCAAGGTGTGTAACTTGCCTTGCTCCTCAAAGGGATGTGATTCGTCGTCGTAGAATTCTCTAGAGTCGTCACAGTCTACACGTGAAAATGACCCACCAAATTCAAATAAAATCAAGTAAACTCCAAATATTTAAATTGAGGGTGAAAATGGATAGAAGGAATTTCTTTTGATGAATTTAAAAATTTGAATGGGCTAAATCGGAGTTAGGACGAAGGAGAACAGGCTCCTAGAAGTTTAAAATCAGAGAAAAAATGCTGATTTTCTGGAATTATTTTTCTAAAGGAAAATGGGTTTATGACGTCAGCATGGCGTCAGCCTAGTAATTTCTTTTTGGCTGAATTATTTTTCTACTGGAAAATATGGGTGAGAGGCTGACATGTGGGCCATGGTCTATGGACCAGGTCCACGGACCCGAGGGGACGCTGGGGTGGCACAGGGGTGACGTGTGGCTTGCGTGTCGTTGACGGGGCGGGATGGTGCTGAGGTGGCCGAAACGTGGCACCACACCACATGCCATGTTGGCTTGGCCGCTGACGTGGCTAGGCTGACCGGGGTGGCGCTCGGGTCCACGCGCTCGCCGGCGCTCCGGCGAGCGACGGCGGCCAGCGAGGGGCGGAGGAGGGAGAGGGGCTGTGCGGAGTCCAACTCACCTCGGCTCGGGGCTCGGTGGTGCTCGGAGATGGCCGGCGATGAGGAGGCGGCGGAGGCGTCTCGGGTACTCCAGTGCGGCAGCGGTGGAGCGGTCGGGAGGGAGAGAGAGGAGTGGAGGGGGAGGTGGTGCGGAGAGAGGGGAGACCGAGGGGGCTTTTTATAAGGGCGGAGGGGGAGTAGGGCGAGGGGAATCACTCGCTGGAGTTAGTGCGGGGCGGCGGAAATCATGGCAAGATTAGGGGAGGAGCGGCGCGGATTTTGGGGGATTCGGGCACGGGGATGGCGGGGGTTGGCGTGGGTCGCTCGAGGAAGAAGAGGGAGGGAGAAAGGAGAAGATCCGGGCGAGCGAGGAGGCAGTGGGAATGGCGGCGGTGATGGCACGGCCGAGTGGGAGGAGGAAGAAGGGGGCGGGGAAGAATAAGGGGAGGTCTCACAGGTGGGGCCAGGAGGTTAGAGAGAGGGGAGAGCGGGTGGCGGGGATTGGTCACACGTGGCCAGGGAAAGATCGGGCGGCCGAACGGAGAGGGAGGCGGTGGACGGGGAAGATGCGCCGGGAGGCGGGGACTCGGCTCATTCGAGTAGACCACGTGTCGGGCGGGGAGAGGGAGTAGGCGGGACGAGCGGGCGGTCGGATGGCAGCGACGTGGGTGCATTTGGGCCGTCCACACGTCGGCCGGAGGGAGGGGGTAGGAATTTAAATTTTATTTTCGATATTTGATTTTCAGAAAAGTCGAGAAAATTCATAAAGTCTCAGAAAAATACCAAAATAATTCCAACAATTCTAGAAAAATTCATAGAAGTTTTTGGAGATGTTTTCAACTTAGAGAAAATATTTCGAACTTAATTTGGCATGGTATTTTTATATTTAAAATACTTTTTAATTTGAAAATAGATTTTAAAATCCAAAAAACACAGAAAAACCAAATAAAAGCCAAATAAACCCAAATAATTAATTTGAAGTACAATTTTACAGAAAATCAAAATATCATTTTATTTAATAGTATTTTTATGTTTTTACCTAAATTACTTTTCAAATCCAATATTTTAAAAACAAAAAAATCAGGGCAAATTAAAAAATATTTAGGCAACCAAAACACTTATTTTTATTTTAAATTATTTTTACTATTATTTTTTATTATTAGTTTTTGAAAAACTGGGCAGTTACACGACTCATGAAGTTTTTTCAAGTCTAAATAGCGGCTCAGCTTGGGCATGCATTACTGGGGTTGTGAAAACTAGTTTTGTGACTATTCCGACCACCGTCAGGACACAAGCAACTATTGGTAGTTGCAAGAACTAGTTACATTGTGTTGCACTATTATTTCTTTTTCAAAGTATACACTAACAACCTCTCCTATGAACCCATAGAGCCCGGAACTGCTATGTGTCTACCGCAAGTGGATCGACCTAGAGATCCACTCACATTACCAGTAGACTCTGGACTTCGAGGAGTGGAATTTCAAAAGGGACTGCGAGATCCGGGAGGAGGACCGCCACAACAACGAGCAAACCGAGCGTATATGTTGGGAGACGAAAGCTTATCTCGAGACGTACACATGTAGGTAGCGTGAGAAAAAGAGGAAAATGGCGGCCAAGGAAAAAGAGACCGCCGAGGAGTTCAACACTGAGTTCGCAAGGAAGAGAAAATAGCCCCGGTCCACGCAGTAGGTCGGGCCATCCCGCACTAGTCCCCCGAAGGTCGGATTTATTTCCATTCTAGAAAGGCGTATATGTATTGTAGGAGTATTTCGGTCTGTTGCATCGTAACCAAACCCTATGCACTGTGTTATTTGTAGCTTTATTATAAAGTCTATTTTAATTTGTAACATCAAATCTCGTTGTCTTTTCGCATTCAATTCTTTGTGTGGTCAATATCACTTACCTTCATAGTTACCAATCATTGCTATCTCAATCGTCCTCACAAAAAAAATTCTGAAAATTTCTTACATTACAATAACATACGACGATCATAAAATGCTATTGTGAATTTAATATATTTTATACCATTCACAATCTACGAAAATCACAAATGGATCAATTGTTACATTGCATTGTCACTTACCTACGTACTTACGAGTCATTGACGCCTCAATCGTCCCCACAAAATTCTTCCAAAAATTTCTCCCACTACAACAATATGTGACGATCACAAAATGTTATTGTCAGTCTAACATATTTCGTACCATTGACAGTCTACGAAAATCGCAAACGAACTAACCAACCGACATTGTCTGCCCTTTTATTTCAAAAAATAACAATCTACAAATAAGATTGCTATATGTATTATGTAAAAATGCTCTTTATTTTCACACAATTACTTCTATCAGATCAATACAAAAATATTGCTATTAATTTTCTCAATTAAATTTTTAATTGAAATTTCTACTAAAAATAAAAAAATCATAAATTTCAATACCAATTTGCATTTTTAAAAAGCCAGAATGCTGATGCGACAGGGCAACGCGATAGGCGGCCCGGCATGGCGGGGGAGGGGGGCACGCCACCTCCCTCGTGCGGCGGCCAGGCGTGCTAGGAGGGGGTGGCGTGGGCGCAGGAGCATGACATGCGGCTCGCGCGATGGGGAGCACGCCAAGGGGTCAGATATGAAAATTTGCAGACGAAAGGGCTATTCTGGAAAGTTTGGAGCAGTATAGCTTCATTTCTGTGTGTTTGTCACGAGTCCTTTGTCTTTCTGGAGAGGCGGTGGTGGGTGATGAGTGGTGTATAGGCTAAGCCAGGTGGGAGACTAAGGTCCCGCTTAGTTGGGCTAACAAATAGTGTTTTATGACTGAAATTGCACTGTAGCTGGTTGAAATTATATTGTAGCTGAAGGTGACTTATTTGGCGTAATTAAATTTAAAAAAAATAAAAAATAGAAAAATATGTTAGCTCATCACGGATAACGTAAACGAATACAAAAAAGAACCGACAAAAAACTAACAAAACCAAAAGTTAAAAAAATAAAATTTATAAATAATAAAAGATAAACTAGAAACCAAAACCTCAATCGAAATGAGCGGGGCGTAAGTCCCACAACTTCTGTCGGCACAAGGCTTACAAGTCACGAATTGCACCTTCTCGTCAGCTCAGGTCATACATCATCGTCGCTGTCGGTGAAATAATGGTATTCAGATTCAGTGTCATCCATGAAAGGACAACCTGAACCAACCTGCTCTTCCTCGTAGGCACCTCTAGAACGATGCTCCAGATCATTCATGTTCTGGTTCTTGCATCCGTACTGTGGCAATGACCTTACAGAACAACATAGAAAAAAGATACTTTGTAAGCAAAATTGTATCTTGATGATACAAGAAGGAATAGATTCGTTTGACTGCAATTGTACAAAGAGTAATTCAGAAAAAAAAAATTTATGAAAGAATGCTAGTTGTAAAGCTTTTCTTTTTTGGGTTGCAGTTCTATTGTTTTGGGTAGTCATTACTTGTAGTTGCAAATTGAACTACAATTGCAAAGCTGAACTAGCAATTATTTATGGCTTTCCTTTAATACTTTTCAAAAAAAAGGTAAGTTGTTAAACAATGCGTACCATCCTCAGTTGCCTCCAGCGCAGCAGAAATAAGACTTCAACACCAGACAGTTGCTTTACTTCAGTAAAATATAGCTCAGAGGTCCAGATCTCAGAATTTTTATGCTTCACATCGACAATGAAATTATAGTGGTGATATATCTTTTCATAAGGCTTAATGTTGAAGCAGGTTAGATGGGCTAGCTGCTTTATCTTTTTAACAGGTTAGGATAGAGATTTGTAAATTTACCATCCAACCATTCTAACTTCACTCATTGAAGTCAGGTGTTCTAGGGTTAGTGTTTGAGAAGTATAAGTGCCGTGATGTACTCTCTGTTAGTGATATACCCTAAAAGCAATCATGAAGATGATTGTATCACTTCTATCAATGTTTATGTTCTTTTTGAATAATATATTATTTTGTCTCTTGAATAAATGTCTTTCATATTGATCAACAAGCTGTAAAATGTTTATTCTCAAGTAGCAATATATTAACTTTGTTTATCTCTCATGGATCCCTCTTACTTTTGTTGATTTGCTCTTAATTTGGTTGGTTTTGATCTTCTCTCTCCCCTTCTTGATCTTGCTATATTCCAAGGATGAGTAAGTAATAGAAATGTATCATGAAAATCAATTCCCATCTATATAGGTATCACGTTTGGCAAGTTCATAAATTTGCCCCGTTTTGCTTGAATTTGATCTCATCTTGAGTTTTCTTGATTTAAGTGTTTTTTTTTGCCTCGAATCTCTCTGAGTTCTTGCATGTTATGACGTATGGAAATACATCTAGAGTCATCTTGGCCATCCACAAATAAGGTGATAGGGCGAGCATGCACATGTGTTGGTACAATATCCCAAATCTCCATACGTTGAAGGGCATCAAGCTCCTCTGCCATAGCGACCTGCTACTCAGAATAAGAAGTAGCCTTACGATAAGAACTAGGCTCAGTGACAGAGAGAGCATGAGCTATCGAAGCAAAACTAAGATGTTCAGGAGGCCAAAGGGATGTTTGGTCATGAAGGGTATAATGAGGAGCATTATCAGAAGGATCAAACATCGGTGTCGACAAGACACCAAGAGAGGAGGCTAGTGGAGGGCGAGAACGCTTGGAGTAATGAACCCCAAAAAAATGAGATGGTGGTGCTACAGGAATAAAAGGCGGTATTGCAGGAGGTAGCATAGGAGGAATCATTGGAGATAGACTAGGGGAAGGCTGTAATAGTGAAGAAATATGTGAAAAGTTAGAAAGAGATGAAGACGGCCGAGAGTGTAAAGACCATGATGATCTCTATGGCACTAACCAATCATACATACCATCCTTGTCTGTCGATCTTGGATGAAAAAGGTGTGAGAGTCAAAACCAATCCTACACCTGAGATCGGTGAGCTGATCCACAGAGAGAAACTGCATGGTAAGCTAGCGAACATAAAAAAATAGCTGGAACAGAAAATTCAGTGGACAAAAGAATGCCCTGACAGCTGGCATACAGAGGAGTACCGTCAGCTATTTGAACAGAGATAGGAAAAATAGGAGATCCTATTGAAGTGAGAAATGTGGATTCCAGTGTCATATGGAAAGTGGCACCGGAATCTAGAACCCAAGAGGTACCTGGAGGAGATGTCTAAGCTAGTCTGGCAGAACAGAGAGCCACTAAAGTAGAGTCTGATAGAGCTATTGAACAGAGTCATCTCAGCGAGAAGGCCCTGACTTGATGGTCTATCCTCCCGTCGAAGAAGGGCCTCCCTGGCCCCTTGGATCGTTCACCTAACACGCCTTGTTCTGCTTTTTTGTACCACATAACTCTGGTAGTTGTGTCCGAAGTTCTTACAATAATTGCACTGAATCCTAGTTGGTGCAAAAGCAAAAGCGGAAACAGACATATGAGGAGGGACTATAGTCAAGGCCGTCAGTGTCTTGGGCGACAACGGCCTCGGGCGGCGGCGACGGACCAGTAGCGGCTTGATCTAAGGGGCAGCGACGGTGGCATTCAACAACAGTGGCAATGGTGGTGGATTGCAGTGGAAAGAGTTAGGTTAGTGCACTTGCTCTGATACCATATTATGTATATATTTATGAGGCCTAATGGACACTATATATAGGGAGTACAAATGGATATTACAATGGAATATACTATACATAAATAAAAAACAAAGGTATATAAAAAAAAGAATTCCTATTCTATTCTAACAAATGGAACCATTATATGTTAATGGTTAGATGATTAATGACAACCAGATGTGTAGTTTTGCTAGCAATTATTTAAAGTCAAACACTCTTATTCAAATGAGTTAACTGCTTCGAAAGCTTATCCTGAAATATACAATTATTGTGTATATGATGTATACTTGCAAATCAACATATTATCTCGCTATGTGTTGAGATTATCATTAATTATCAAAAAGAGAAAGGTTGAAAATTTTAAACTGTCATTATGTATTAATGATAAGTTTTGATAATTAATGACAATTGTTTGAAGGACTAATATTTTTTTTATGAGTTAGTAAATTCGTGCATGCAAGTACGAAGCTGATGACCGTGAGAGCCCAGAAGTCCTTGATCCGTAGCGCACCAATGAAGCCGCCGAGGAGGACTACCGTCGACCACATCAGCGCCAGGAACGCCAGGCCGGTGACGACTTCCCCATGGTCGCTGAAGCAACGCGTGGTCGTTGATCAGCCATTCTTCTGACCCTCCTGGCGGCCATCGCTTCTTGCCACGTCTTTTACCTGCTGGACCCTCCCTTGCCCGTCTGTGCTCGTCAATTCCTCTGAACAAGGCAACAGGAGCCGACCGAGTGACCGACGGATGGCTATGTGCTTCTGCCCATGGTTGCAGTCGTTTAGTCCTTCATGTTAAAGAGACTGGAGCAATGCTCCCCAGGCCAGTTTTTTAGAGGGACTCCCCATGCCAGTTGGGAATCAAATTGTCTGCTTTATAAAGCAAAGGTTTCCCTCAAAAGAACAAAAAAAAGCAATGTTATTATTTAATATATAAAAATTAATTTACTTATATGAGCTCATATTAAATACTTAATAATAAGATAAAGTATGTATATATAAAGTCTCACTTGGAGCTGTGAGAGCAGCCCTTGGTTTCTGCCTCCTGTTGGGAGTTGTTGGGATGATGATGATGGGAAGGACCGATGGGAGTCCTCTCCAGATAAGGATGAAGGAGCAGATAATGAAGGTGTGCCGGATGACGACGACGACGACAATATGGCTGACAAGGGTGACGACGACTCAAGGGAACTTGCTTCAAGCAGGACAAAGCCACTGTCAGTATCAGCAGTTGGGCCAAATAGTTTCGTTTCAAGGAAGAAAAAACCCAGAAAGAACCAGTAAATGTTGGCTCTCAATTTATTCTAGCAATTATTCAAGAACTTGTTCCACCTTTCTTCATGTGGAGGAACAACTTCGTTTACTTTTCCCTTGCGAGTCTTGTGGTCGGCTAATCAATGGCCAATTTTCTACTAGATGCTGCTCAGTGCTGTCATATCGCTGCACCTTGCAAGATGATTATTGGAAGTAGCGTACTCTGATACCATGTTATAAATATTATGTGTATATTGAAGAAGCCTAATAAGCAATATATATAGAGAGTAAAAAGAGATATTCCAGAGGAATATGCCATATGCAGATAAGAAAAGCGAGGTATATAAGGAAAGGAATAATATAATTCCTATTTTATCTCTAATACACTAAACACAGATGACTCATAATCTTCTAGTAACAAAGCAAGTGCTTCTTGATCGTGTTCTTGCTGAGATGCGTCGAGCAGAGAGGATATGCATTGCAGTGCTCCAGGGAAATGAGCTATATGTAGCTCGCCGGAGACATCTGCTCTGATCCTCGCGGCACGCCTTGAGAAATCAGCTCTTTAGGCCCTTTTGACACAAAACTGTCGTCCACTCCTAGCATCTTGTTCTCTCCGACGGATCCAATACATGAGAGCATGTTTTAGGGTTTCCCCTTGATCGTGGCCATTTTGCTCACAAGTTTTAGATTGTTATGAATATTGAAGCTGCTGTTGTCGGCCCTTCTTTGCCACGAGAACCTAAACCAGAGGTCTATGATTCAGATGATCCAGATTTCTGGGTGCCTCCTATTGGGAGTCGTTGGGATGATGATGATAGGAAGGACCGATGGGAGTCCTCTCCAGATAAGGATGAAGGAGCAGATAATGAAGGTGTGCCGGATGACGACGACGACAATATGGCCGACAAGGGTGACGACGACTCAAGGGAACTTGCTTCAAGCAGGACAAAGCCATTGTCAGTATCAGCAGTTGGGCCAAATAGTTTCGTTTCAAGGAAGAAAAAACCCAGAAAGGACCAGTAAATGTTGGCTCTCAATTTATTCTAGCAATTATTCAAGAACTTGTTCCACCTTTCTTCATGTGGAGGAACAACTTCGTTTACATTTCCCTTGCGAGTCTTGTGGTCGGCTAATCAATGGCCAATTTTCTACTAGATGCTTCTCAGTGCTGTCATATCGCTGCACCTTCCAAGATGATTATTGGAAGTAGCGTACTCTGATACCATGTTATGAATATTATATGTATATTGAAGAAACCTAATAGGTAATATATAGAGAGTAAAAAGAGATATTCTAAGGGAATATGTCATATGCAGATAAGAAAAGTGAGGTATATAAGGGAAGGAATAATACCATTCCTATTTTATCTCTAATACCCTTAACACAAATGACTCATAATCTTCTAGTAACAAAGCAAGTGCTTCTTGATCGTATTCTTGCTGAGATGCGTCGAGCAAAGAGGATATGCATTGCAGTGATCCAGGGAACTGAGCTATATGTAGCTCGCTGGGGACATCTGCTCTGATCCTCGCGGCATGCTCTCTGATCTCCCTGCCATCTAGGATTCTCTATCCCAGCATCCTGATCAGGTTCTGAATGACTCAGAATTCGATTTGTGTCGGCTCGCCCCCGAGCCTTGGAGCTTGCTATCAAAGGAGTACTGTTGTAATGGTGTCTAGCCCCTAGGGCCGTTAGGATTAGCTGGTGGGCCTTTGGAGCAAGTCCAATAACATAGTGTGACATGTCTAAAGGAACGTACCGATGTATACTTATCCTTTGCAATTATTGAGGGGTAGAATAGGAAATTCCCATCCTGCCCCATTCATATATATGAACCCCCAAGGGGGTATGGGGCAAATAGGACTGATTTATTTTTCCTGACCAGTCCTCTCTTTCATGACAGACTCTTGTTAGCTCTCTTGATTCTATACCCCTAAGGGGTAAATGGTAGAATCTACCCATTGTTATGGCCAATGCCACAACAGAATCACTTCTTCCAAGTTTGATTGTGGATATCCTATGTGGGTCAAACAGGGTGAATGGCCTTATATAATGAGTTGTGGGGCATCTCAACCTCTGAGGCCTTTTGATTTTGATTTGCCCTATGTAGGTGAGATGAGTGGTCATTTTTGGCCCCCGTGGCAGAGAAATTGCCACTTTGGCCCTCCTCCTGCGAAATTCCCCCTTTGGCCCCCCTCGAGTGGCTGTTGACCACACAAAGCACATGGTGTGGCTCCCGAGCGCGCCACCCTGCTAGCGCGGTCCCCTACCGCGTGAGTGCCTGGCGCGGCACCCGGCCGTACAAGATACCTATAGTCTAAGTGTCGTGGTCGACGTGTCATGGCTGAAGTGACGTGGTCAAAGCAGGGCACCTCGTGTGGCCAAGGGCCGTGCCACGTGCTTCATATGGTTGGTGGCCACGCGAGGGGGCCAAAGGGGGGATTTCGTAGGAGGAGAGGGTCCAAAGAGGGAATTTCTCGAGTGGTCATTTTTGGCCCCCATGGCAGAGAAATCCCCCGTTTGGCCCCTCTTGAGAAATCCCCCCTTTGCTCCCTCGTGCGGACGCCGAATGCACAAAGCATGTGGCGCAGCTCTCGAGCATGCCAGCAAGTGCCTGGTGCGGCACCCGGCTGCACAAGGTGCCTATAGTCGAAGTGTCATAGTTGAAGTATCATGGTCAAAGTGTTGTGGTCGAAGTAGCGTCGTGGTGCTGTGGTCCAAGTGCTATGATCGAAACGTCGTGGTCGAAGCCGTAGTCAAAGTGTTATGGTCGAAGTGTCGTGGTCGAAGCGCCATGGTCAAAGTAGGGCACCTCGCGTGGCCGGATGTCGTGCCAGTGCTCACGCGGTAGGGGACCGTGCTAGTAGGGGGTTGGGTCATGTGCTTCATGGGGTCGGCGGTCGCGCGATGGGGTTAAAGGGGGAATTTCGTGGAGGAGACCAAAGAAGAAATTTCTCTACCACAGAAGGCCAAAAATGACCAGTTGTAGGTGAGTCCTCTTTAGTTGAGTAGCTAGGTGCTGTTGGTGAGTCCTAGGTGCTTTTGGGTGTAGGTGGTGGTCATCGCTGTGATTTGCTCATCGGCAGGAACAATAAATCGAGTCTTAACCTTTCTCCAGATTGTATAGCCTTGAGCCTGAATGTAAGACTCCATCCTACTCTTTCAAAAGGGATAGTCAACCCCATCGAAGATAGGTGGCTTGGTGGAATACTTGCTTGCTGCCATGGCTCTAAAGACCCATTAAGATCTATTGAAAAGAGCTAATCGGGCTCTAATACCACTTGTAGCAATAGAGGGAGTGAATGGTGCCTTCAAGTTCTCCCTAAGTATTTACTTAACCCTTTTCTCTAATAGCTACTGAGGTATGAAGATTAGGGTTGAAAACACACTTAAAAAACCAGAGCAACAGAGAGAGCACAGTAGAAAACTAACCATGGTCGGAAGTCAGCAACGTGGTCAAAATACGACAACGTAGTCGAACTTTGACAACGTGGTCATAAATTCAACAACATGGTCGAAAGCAGGCAACATGATCGTAAACTCGACTACGTGGTCAAAAGCTAAAAACGTGGTCAGAAATCGTCATAGTCGATAACCACCAAGACTAGAATCAACGTGATTGAAAATAGTTGTGGTCAAAACTAACGTGATCATAATCAACATGATCGAATGCCAACAAGTGGTCGAACAATCAACGTTGTCGCAACCAGTCGGTAATGTGGTTGTAACCAACGTGCTTGTAAGCCAACGAGTGGTCAAACAACTAACGTGGTCAGAGAAGTAAACGTGAAAGTGAAGCGGTCAGAGAAGTAAACGCGATCAAAACCGGTGCGCTGCAGTCTGGAACTTGATCGTGGTCGAAACCAACGTAGTCGTAAAGCTGATCGATGTTCCAAATAGAGACTGCACTGACTACCGACTGCTTCAGTTTAGATTCAACAGAAGAATATGAAGAAACAAAAGATCTGAACGTGGTCGAGCGACAACACAGCGCGAGGCGACCAAAAGACTGAATGAAGTCGAAAGCAACGTGCTTTAGTCTAGAACTCGACCATGGTCAAAACGAACGTGATCGTAAAACCGATCGTGTTCCAGACAACGAACAGTGCCACCGACTGAATCAGTTAGAAACGAAACGAAAAACCGAGGGATCTTTTCATCCATAAGTCCCAATGAAATAAAACTTTGTAGAGATCCTCTTTAGAGTATTGTGAACCTATTCCAATAAACGGTCATTAAAATCATTGCCAAAGATGATACCTTTTCCTGTTTGATGGAAGATCACATCAAAACAGAGTCAAAAACGAAATCGGTGAATCAAGCTAGCTCGTGGGTGGATGATGGCCAAGATGAGTCTAGAAGTATTCCCACATGTGATAGCAAGCTAGAAACACCAAAGAAATTGACTCAAAACCCTTGGGGTCAAGAAATCAAACTTTGAGGCCAAAGCAAGAACACATCAAGAACAAGATAATCAAATCAAGAAAGATCCATGGAGATAGCAAAGATTGATAAATTTCTCACTCGATAGAATTGAGTCTACAGCCACTCCACCTTGGAGGACCAAGAATACACATGTGCGCCACTCTCAAACCCTAACTCTGATAAAAAAGCACGCACGCCAAAGAGTCTCTGGGGATGGTTAGACCTCCATCCCCTTTTATAGGATCACCAAACCGGGGATAACCCATTAAACCCCATCTCGCATGCCTCAGTCATCTTCGGCGTTTTCCTGACCATTCTGGACCTCAACACCTCCTGTGCCTAATTCCAGTCCTTCCACGCCTCACCATGACATAGTTTCGAAGTCCTGCAACCAACACCAACAAGCAAACCATTACGTAGCACGGCACAATATATAAAGATCATCAATTTGCACAATCAAAATGTATTCCAGTGAATAACCTCAGCCCACGACTGGTCTGGTATGACTTATGACTACTCGGTTTCATAAGAAATGAGGTACTCATAACCCACAAGGTCCTACCAGTAGCCTACGACCACCACACAGCTCGCTACGACTATCGAGAACACACGCTACGACTACCGCACAACTCGCTACAACCATCGAGAACACAAGCTACGAATGCTGCATAGATCGCTACGACTAATGACTACACATGTCACAACCGATTGCTACGACCACCGCTCACACATGCTACAACTTACCACAACCGATCGCTACGGCTTACGACTACCGATCACGACCAGCAGAAGCTATGACCATCGATCACAGCTATGACTATCGATCACGACCAGACAGAGCTTCGACCATCGATCACACATAGTCGTTCAGGTACTGAAGCTTTCGACGCGTGGTCGTTCTACCGATCAGACTGTCCGACCACACAATCGAAAACCGTGAACACAGCCGATTGAACCGACCGACCATAAAGTCGACAAACCAAGAAGTGATCTTTTGCAAAACTCCTCAAAACCAAACTCAGCCTTTATACATACTATAATCTAAAAGTCAATTACTCATTACAACCATAGGATGACCTCCTCATGGTCCGACATTTGGTGCCTTTTCTTTTTCCACCCGGTGAGTCCATCTAGGATGGTTGTTGTACGTCTTAATCTTTATCATTCTCTGAAATGAATGGGCAGACCTGCCATCCGTTTCAAATAAAAATGATACTAGAGTAGGAGCACATCTGTAATCCACGATTTTTCTGCTGCAATGTATAAAGCTAGTGGAATTTTCCGTACAATTACGTAGCTAGGTATCACATACAATTATTTTTTATATACAGCTCTAATATCTATAATTGAAAATATGGTTGTATTTGTTATACAACTTTAATATCTATATATGATTAATATGCACCGTTATAATCTAGCCCTATCAAAATAAGCGGTGTAAATTGTTTTCTTTCTCTCTCGATTAATATGAGAATTTCTAGAATTTTTCTTTTTTTAGGATTATTATTGTGGGATTTTCTTATCTTCAAAACAAAAGAAGTGCATTGAATCAAGAAAACAAACTGCTGAGTAAGACGAGATTATCGCAAAAGCATATGATACGGAAGACTACAAAAACATGCCTTTTGAGATCCTGAACAATGGATGAGCATATCGAAAGTGACTTCTCAACAAACTTTCTAATCTCAAGCCAGAATTCAACTTATATAAATTAAATTAGAAAATATCAATGTCATCTGCGTCGATCAATTTGTCACATATCACCACTGTAAGGGATAGCAGGGCTGCTAGCAATTTCCTTTCCTCGGACTGCTTACCATTTTTCTTACTGCAGAATTATTGGTCGCCCTCGTCTCTGTGCATGCATGTGCATTTGCTTTGCTCTATGATAGTGAGCTGTGCCTCTGAGGTCTTTTGATTTTGATTTGCCCTATGTAGGTGAGTCCTGTTTAGTTGAGTAGCTAGGTGCTATTGGTGAGTCCCAGCTGCTTTTGTGAGGTGGTGGTGGTGTGATTTGGAGCTTTTTTTCCCACCCGGTGAGTCTATTTAGGATGGCTATTGCATGTCTTAATCTCTGGAATGAATGGGCAGACCTGCCATCCGTTTCAAAGAAAAAATGATACTAAAGTAGGAGCATATCTGTAATCCATGACTTTTCTGCTGCACTGTATAAAACTAGTGGAATTTTTCGTACAATTATGTGGCTAGATATTGTTATGAATATTGTGTGTATTGATATGAGACCCAAAGGGCCATATATATAGGAGAGTACAAGGGGATATGCCATATAGAGATAAGGCATATATGGAATAGAATACAAACTCTATCTCTAATACCCTTATCTCTAATACCCTTAACACCCCCCCTGAAATGCAAGGCGTATGCAATAGTATTACATTTGAAAAGGGTTAATACTAAAACAAGAAAAAAACCGAAGTTCGAGTCTTGGTGATGTCATCGTTGCGTGCAGCCTTTGAATAAACTATCAAATCAAGCCGAAGAGGAATAGATAGATGCATGACAGCGCAGATCGAAGCCCAAGACGCGGCGGCGCAGTGCACAGAGGACGCGCGTTGGCCTTTGAAGCTCGGGGTGGCGGCTAGAGAAGCGGCGGCATCATAACGACTTCTACGATCTGCACGCGGCTCAGAGAGTAGAGCGGCGGCTGCTGCCATGCAAAATAAAATTCCTACACTTCTATGACTGACAATAAATTTGTGGACTTGCACGACTTAAACGAACTAAAAATTAGAAACTACGGACTTGGATGGACGCAACGGAAGACTCGAAGGAAAAAATAACTGAAGACCAACTAAAATGCGACTAATACTTAGCGGTGGACAGATGCAGGTGGAACAAAAATCGCAACGAGACGTGCGTGTGCCGCCGTTCGGCCGGGCCTTCGGCCCGTTTACCTTTCCTTGGCCCATTTGGCCCATGCGGCCCGCTGGCCCCCCTTCCCTCACTCCCGCACGCTCGCCTCACTCTTTCCTCCCTCGCGCTCCCCCATCTCGCCCTCCCTCCCATCTCTCTCCCTCGCTCAGAGAGGAGGGGAGCGGCGGGCTCCAGCGGGAGGCGGCGACCGGGAGAAGGGAGAAGCCGGCGGCGGAAGGAGGCAGCGGTGCGGGTGCGGAGACGCGGCACGACGGCCGGGAGGCGGCGGCGTGGGCGCGGAGGCGCGGGCACGGCGGTCGAAGGAGGCGGCGTCGGGTGGCCGGATCCACGCGGGGAGGGCCAGAGGCGGCCGGAAGACGGCGTCTGAAGGCGGCGGCGCGGGCGCGGAGGCGCGCAAGCGGCCCGGAGGCCAGGCCAGAGATGGTGGGATGTGAGCCCCATCTGGCGGATCCGAGGCGACGGCAGCGCGGCGGCCTGCGTGGAGCGTCGACGCGCGATGAAGGGCCGACTGACGGCCGGATCTGGGCGGCGGCAGCTGGAGCAGCCGAGGCCAGGCAACGGCCAGCAAGCCGGCGACGAGAAGGCGGCGGGCCGACGCAGATCAGCGCGGCGAGGCCGGATCCGGCCCGGAGGCGGCCGGATCCGGACTTGGCGGCGTCGGAGGCGCCAGATCCGAGCGGCGACGAACGGCGACCGGATCCAACGCGAAGGCGACCGGATCCAGGCGGGGCGAGGCCAGAGGCAGCGAGACGGCGGCCACGGGAGCAGCCGCGGCGGCGTGATCCGACAGGCGATGGCGACGGCAACTAAGAAGGTGGCCGCCCCCCCGGGAGTGGAGCACATTCCTCCCGGGGGCGGCGGCGGCGGCCGGCGGCGGCTAGAGCGGAAGTAGATCGAGGTTAGGGTTTTAACCTAAGCTCTGATACCATGTTATGAATATTGTGTGTATTGATATGAGACCCAAAGGGCCATATATATAGGAGAGTACAAGGGGATATGCCATATAGAGATAAGGCATATATGGAATAGAATACAAACTCTATCTCTAATACCCTTATCTCTAATACCCTTAACAGATATCACGATACAGTTATAAAACTAAGTAGAACGAAATTATTGCAAAAGCATATGATACGGAAGACTACAAAAACATACCTTTTGAGATCCTGAACAATGGATGAGCATATCGAAAGAGACTTCGCAACACACTTTCTAATCTCAAGCCAGAATTCAACTTATATAAATTAAATTAGAAAAAAATCAAATGCACTGCAATAACAATAATTACTTGGTTTTTTTGTCAAACACAAACAACGGTGGATGAGTTTGCATTTATGCTTAAGATATACAGTGCACAAACTTTGGGTTCCCATACACGGGTTGCTGCGTGCAGAGCCCAAATTTAATCCAGATAAGGTGCAAGCATACTGCAGATGAATAGTATGCTTCGCATGTTTACCAGCTAAACAAAAATATTGGTTCCTGATTCTGATGATCCCTTCATGTCAGGGTGAAGTCAAGTATTATCCAGATGGAAAAGCAAATGGTTTGGACCTGAGTTTTGCTTTGTTTGCTGCGACTGCATCCGCATCGCCATAATCATGTTCCCTTAAACACAGTGCTGAAAACCCAATGCAGAGTATCGGCCCAAGCCCATAGATGACCCATGAACCGTATATTAAAAGCTGCCAGAATACTGCTACTATGAGTGCACAAAATCTCTTTATTGGAAGGCCGAAAAAACCACAGATTGGTGCACAAAACCTCTTTATTCCACGGCCGACAGAAGACCACAGATCAACTGCCTTTCCTAATCCAAGGCTGATTTTCAGTGCAGCCCTTGCAAGCGCACCTTCGATATCATTGCGGGTTAACGAGGGGCAGGACAGCTATTGTAGGTGTGAATCTCAACAACAACGACAGGAAAGAGGAAGAAGAAGAAGAGAACTAGTGTGACCCAGTTTGCACAGATGATTTGAACATACATTTTGGTGCTCCTACAATTCTTCCTTCATATACAAGTTGCAAGTTAAATTTATTCTGTAGCTCCAATATTTGATATATTGTTATTTGAATTGGCCTTAGAGAGCTGATATCCATAATGTTTTTCATCTTTCATCTGGCTCTATTCAAAGCAAAATCCTTGCTACAAATTCGCGCTACAATGCACAGGGTACCTATTGAAATAAAATGCCACTCATAAGAAAGGATTCAAATATCGGATAATACCGGTTATGACTTGTTACTGGTTTTCTATCATATGGTTTCAATTATCATATGTAAACTCAAAATATGAATTTAGCCCAATTTTGCCGGTTACCATTTGACCTGTTCCCAGCCGGCTACCGCTCGGAGTTATTATTCATCAATTCAAATTGAAAATTCCCTTTCAATTCTCTAGTAATGTTCTTAGTTTTCTTGAAATTTCTAACACCAAACAACATATTTGAGTGGATACTAGCTAAATCAATAAAAACGGTAAAAATAACATATCAATACTGATAGCTATAGCGCTACCGGTATCGACTGGTATTACCGGTTATCGCAGTCTCAACTCATAAGGGTGGCACTCAAGGAAATGCCACTCAATTCATCATAATTGATAAAGTGCCCATCATTCCAATGTTATTCTATAAAAATGCAATTCTCGTGTTGTGAGATACTTAATTGTGTGGACGCTTACCTAGATAGGTCCATTAGCATAATTTAATCCCATATTACTTATCCACATCTCAAGACATACCTCTTTGTATATAAGGAGAGACTTCGGGTCCTAGTCACGCAAAATATGCCAAAATAAACAACGCATGACTACAAATAGAATGATTCAAATAAATCTAAATAACTCCAAAAATTCAAATAAATCTGAATAAACTCAATTAAATTCTATCATGATTAATTTGGTGACATGAGACAGGGTTCTACGATAACAGGATGCAGATGGGGTCAACCGAAGTTTGAGCAAGGGGAAATGGCATGGAGGAAATCTGTCGGGAAGAACATCAAGGAGGGTGAATGAATATTCATGGGAATATTCCACTCTGAATTCACAGGCGGTTAGACAGAGCTGATCAGTAGATACTATTGCTCAACCTAATTTAATGATTTATTTTATGAATTTCTATTTATCAAGGAAGTTTCATGAGTTAAATGAGAGCTATGGACATATACGAGAGTATACACGGTGTACTAGACAGTATTTACCAAATATTCTTATTTAAGGATTACGGCGTGGGCTCTACATGTGATATGTGTAATTTTAGTTAACCAGATTAATCTTAGATTTCACATTGCTATGAAACTCATGACGTTTTACTATTTAAGGTTCAATTGCCAATTAATCAAGTGATCAATTCACTAATTGCTAATTAATAGCTAATTTTAGTTAGGCTACTAATTACTCATAAACCACAATTAATAATTAATTAATCATAGGGTTTACATGCATTTCGATAATTGACAAGCTCTTATGTTAACCTAAATACTAATGGAACTTGAGACGACTTAGTGACACATTAATGTCTTCTCTTACTAACTAAAATCTAATTAAACCGACCCTACTATCATGCATGCATTTCCTCGAATGGCTGCTGCAGAGGCCGACGGGCGGCTGCAGAGGCTGACGGGCGGCTGCAGAGATCTCGGATCTGGCGCGGTGGCATATGGCCAGCGGCGCCCCTAGGAGCAGAGATCTAGCGATGGCGCGGCGTCCTCAGGTCTCCGACGCCTGAGGAGGGCGGCGGTGGCCAAAGACGAGGAGGCAGCGGCAACCCAACGAGGTGGCCGCCCCCGGGAGCGTAGATCGATCCTCCCGGGGGCAGTAGATGCGGATGACAAGCCGAAGAAGATCTAGGTTAGGGTTTTTAACCTAAGCTCTGATACCATATTATGAATAGTGTGTATATTGATGAGGCCCAAAGGGCAATATATATAGAGAGTACAAGAGATATAAGAAAACAAATAAGAGTCCTATTCTATCTCTAATACCTTATCTCTAATACTCTTAACAAGGACCACACCGATCAGACAAGAAAAAAGTTCAGATTTTTTTTGGGACAAGACACTCAATAGACAATACAGGGAAAGGGCTATACACAGTTGAATGCAAAGAAGTTCAGAAAACTCACATCGCAAGAAGGGAAGAGCATTTGTTTGAAGGACTCGGCTATGGTTGATGCCAAACTTGCTGTGCGGACGCCCTCGGTGGGCTCCGCCTCGTCTGGAGGAGGCGGCTCATGCTTCGTTAGGAGATCATCCGGCTGGAAAGGAATAGGGCTGAAGACCATTCCCTGAAATATTCACGTTGTGTGTGAATGAAGACACAAAATCCAGTGTTGGAAGTGAGAGTATTGTAAAAAGATGAAATCTGTGGGTTGAGGTGACGATGAACTGACGAGGACATCCCCGTATGCTTCCTTGGCGCGATCGTCCGATAGGGCATCCGCCGCAACTGCAAAGGCAAAAATGAGCAACCAGCCGATTCAGAGAAAGGAGATGGCGGAAGTCTGCAATTAGGTACCAAGGTCGCGGTTGATCTCGCAGATGGTGACGCCGCCGGGCGGAGGGAAGCTCGGCATCGTCGTGTGCGGTGACCGGCGAGGGCGATTTGTTTTTCTTGTCCTTGCTTAGGGTTGGGGGCTTGGCTTCCGAAATCCCAAGTGAGGCTAGCTACAACTCTCAAGCCCCAATTACGAGCAGAGAAGAGAAGGCCGCGGCGCGTCGGAGAAAGGAGGCGAGCGGCGGAGCTGGTTGGTGCTTGACGGCGGGGAGAAGGGAGGCGGCGTCACTCTTTGGCCTCCTCGCTTGCCTTAAACCTTGGGACGGACGGTGTAGATATCCTTCCTGCTAATCCAACGACCCACAGGGAGGCAACAAACGCAACAGCCATTTGGCTTGATCTCTGCTCTGCTCCACGGCTCCACCCCACCGCCCCCCCCCCCGGGTCACCCTCGCCCGCAGCCATCAGTCGTGCCCCCATGTCAGGACTCAGATTTGAGTCCAGACACTATGTGTTTACTGATAACCAGTACTTAGCTTGTATAGTATAACAACGATGAATATCTAGATAACATTACGTTCAATATTGTAAAGAGGCCTTATGTTCAGGCTCTTATGTTACGGGCTAATTGGCTGAATAAGTTCAAAAGGTAAAGTCATCGGAAGATAATTAAACCAAAAGGGCCACGATGATATATCATGGCAATTGATTGGGCAACGGTCTAATATTTGTCGCCATCTTCATCACCGAATCCTAACGCGTGCAAATATCCATACGCTGGGTCTTCACCCTCATATTTTGAATCAACATATTGACCAACTATGAGTACAAAAATACTTAATAAGTTCTTATATATAACAAATGCAAGAGTATGTGCTTGGCTTGCCAAGGAAAGTGATTTTAGGGTTAGGTAAGCGTAAAGCAAGTTTTATCCCAAACTTTGGATTATCGGGTTTTACTAGTTGTTGATTATTTCAAACTGAAGGATCTTGAAAAGTTCTATGATAAGTATTGTTGGATAATTATAGTTATTGTAGGACCTGATATGACAATCAGAGAAAGGTGAATAATGTCACCAATTTCAATCTCTCTCGATCGTATGCTGAAACCTTCACTCCACTAACTGTTGAATGCTAGAAACATCATATTAGCGCACCAACAAAGAACTCACCAATGCATGGAAGTAAAACGGAGTTCAACACCTACACCCAGTCAAACCGCTATAGACACAGCAGTTGGACAATCCTGGGCTGGTGGTCTGACCGCTTGGTACAACTGGTCTAACCGGCCGCCGGTCTGACTACTGGCGTGGAGCGGTCTGAC
This sequence comes from Dendrocalamus latiflorus, assembly GCA_017311315.1. Lineage (NCBI taxonomy): Eukaryota > Viridiplantae > Streptophyta > Magnoliopsida > Poales > Poaceae > Dendrocalamus > Dendrocalamus latiflorus. Next base: position 2,391,633 of record CM029649.1, on the reverse strand, counting down.
CGCTCCTTGATCCAAACTTGGAAATCAGTCTGAGCCAAAACCCTAAAAAGGCACAAATCTCAAAATACAAGTCCAAATAACTTAAGACTTTACACACACCTTGCGAAAGATACCAGGAACTTAATCGATCAAATGATCGTATGGATTTTGGTTTAAGTTTCAACCTTTCTCACACAAGCAAGGTTGCATTAAAATCAGGCAAAACAACAACTTGAAATATGACTTGCTTATGGTTTGATGTGGCCTAGATGGCTCTAGATATGTTCCCACATATTACAGTAAGTAAGAGGCACTCAAAGATTCGAGACCAAAACCCTAGGAACACGATTTCATAAGAAGGGCTCCAAATCGAATCAAACTGGGCAATCTCTCATGATCTTGCTACAACTAGTCCCTAGATAGACGTGATATGATCCTCATAAGACAACTGTATTTCTTACATACCCTTGGAACCAGCAAGATCAAGATGAAAATGGAGAGGGCAAAAATATCAACCAAAATAAGAGCAAAATCAACCAAATCAAGAACACACCGTAAAAGATGAACAAAATCGATCTATTGCAACTTGTAGAGGTTTGATTTACATCCACTTCACCATGAAGGACAGATCTCTCTCATCTAAGAGCATCGCCTAAATCCTAGAGGGAGTAGTTGATTGCTTTACTCTTTGCCTCCTTTGCTAACCCTAACCCTAGCCACCAACCACACCCACTTAAATAGATGGAGCAACTAGCTCATATCTAACCCCCAATGAATAATATCCATTAGCACAACCGGAGAACCTATTAACCCCACACACATCGAGTTTTACACTCACGCAAGACTTATGCACAGTTTTGAAACCGTATAAGCTCAAACCTGCTAAGGAGCAAGCTTCCATCCACTTGGCCACTCTCCAAATGCCCTCTAAGCATCACGGTTTTGGTCTCTTCATTGTTTGCAGTATTTTGGCTTCCCCACCAAAACACTCTTGCTTTGACTATGGACCGCACCTCTTTTCCAAGCCTAGTTCATGATAATCTCTTCATTTGGAAGCAATATCCATACTTGCAATGTTTAGGTTCATCAATGACTCACGCATCGGCAAGTATCTCGATGTCGGCTCCCCTCGACCACGCCTCACTTGCATCAACCGCACTATTCGATGAACTGTTGCTAGAATCTTCTCTTCAACATCTCTTGTCCTCTCCCGTGACTTGCTTGAGCATAACCATCCCACCCGGATTTCTTGACTGCATCTTAGCTCATCCCCAAGCCTAGTTCCGATCCATACCGTTGATCATGGGTACCTCCAACCACCTACATATTAAAGACCAAGAAACTATTTTCGAACACAAGTTCTTCACAATTTGACCCATGTTAGTCCAGACATGCTTCATGCATTATGAATGCAATGACCTAGACCCCAAAACTCGACCCACGAGCAATTTCCCAAAATCACCAGAACCCTTCTACCAAGGATAGATCATCGCCGATCTGATTGCCATTGGGCGGCCGGTCAGACCGCTAGCCTGGTTATACCGCTCCCCTCAAGCTGGTTTGACCACCAGGGAGAGCACCCGAGCGACCCGCTCTGGAAATTCGATAATTTGCTATCTAGTTTTTGTCCAAATCTTCATTTGAGGTGATATCTAGTGTAGAGACATCTCTGAACACTCCTACGCATTAGTTTGGTGTTCAAATACTAAATCCACCATAGCTGCTCGGACCGCTTGAACCAAGCCGGTCAGACCGCTGCCTGGAAAAATGCCCGAGGGACAACTCGGCTGGTCTGATCGACTATGCAAAGTAGTCTAAGCTGCTCTGCACAACGGTCAGACCGCCCCTGATAGGAAGCACTGAAAAACCGCAAAACTTTGCAAATGCAAATTCCAACTCGACACGATTGATAATTGTTCGGCACAGATAAACCATGGATATTCTCAACATGGTTCTTCAGATACTTACATTGATTGATATTCAGTTGCTGCTACTATTGTAATCCAAACATTATTTTTAGGAAAAAATTGCATTCTGTAAGGGTCTACGTATGTTTTCCCTCAGAGCTCTTGCTCTTCAAGTTAGTTTGCTTTATGGTCTTATGGATGGTACCCCGCCGTTTGATTTTTTTAGAAAAGTTAAAAACAACATGTCGCTGACATGCTTTACATCACCTAATTTTGCCGATAAGTTCAGACTTGCTAACTGCTAAGTAAATTGAAACAAAGCTCTTATCGCTTATACTCCTGAAATCTCAGGTCAGACTGTCAAAGCCCACACATGAAGCCAGGTTTGCAAAGAAGTAGGCAGTAGCTGACCAGCAAAACGAAACACTAGATTTCAGTAAGCAGCACAAATCCTAGTTGTCATAGGGGTGGCCCCCACCTAAACCCAGCAGGCCTGGTAGGAAGGTATAAGGCCCAGAATAGGCCATGTGTAATGACATAACTGCCCCCAGAGGGGATAACCAGATGTAAGGGTATAACTGTAAAAGCACTCCTCATGTGTATATATATGATGACAAGCCATGGGGAGGGGCCAGGCCATTACACTTATCTTCATCACTCTCCACTACCATCTCTCTCTCTGTTTGGTCTGTAGCCACAACAGTTGGCGCCGTCCGTGGGGAGGACGAAGACAAGCCTGAAGACCGAAGAAAAAGATGGCACCGAAAAAAGCTTCCTCAGCGGCGGCGAAGGGAAAGAAGGCGGCCGGGCCGGAGCGTCGTATGAGTACCAGAGCTTCGGCATCGGCAGCGGCGGACGCGGGTGGCGATGCAGGCGCGGTGGCCGAAGACGTCGACGTTCGCGCGGCGGTGGCCGAAGACGTCACCGGCACCGCGACGACCAACCCCGCCACCGGCGTTGCGAGGACGGACCCGGCGGTCGAAGACGTCGACACGGGTGCGGCGACAACCGACCCCGCCGACGTGACGACAGCCGACCTCGCCGCCCCCACTGCAACCCTCGCCGGCGGTGCGGACCGGGCGGTCCGAGGTAGCCACGACGGAGCGACCGGCAGCTCGGGACCCCGCGACGCGGTCGTCCCCGCGCCGATCCGCCCGTCGGAAGCACCGGCGATCCCGCCCGCACCGGTGATGGAAAGTGCCCTGCTGGCGGCTCTCAACGCGTTCCAGCGAGAGCTGGGGGAGCTTCGCGGAGCCGTCAGAGATATACAAGAGGCTCGGAGTCAGCCGACCGCGCCAGCAATCGCGTCCGAGCCCGCGCCGGAGAAGACGGACAGTCGCGAAGCCCCCACGTCCAGCCGCGTGCCGCTGCGGCGCGTGGATCCGGAGTCCCCGCTCTCGGCGGGGCTGCAGCAGGCGGCATGGCCCGAAGACTTCAAGTTTCCTAGCGCCATCGACTCGTATAAAAGCGACACGGACCCCCGTGAGTTCGTGCGCGTATACGAAACCGCGATCGAAGCCGCGGGCGGAGACGACACCACGAAGGCAAAGGGACTCCCCCTCGCGCTACAAGGAGTGGCGCTCTCTTGGTTTTTTACCATAGAGTCGGGCTCCATCTACGCGTGGGAGCAGCTCCGCGTCCGCCTCCACAACAACTTCCAAGGAAACTACGTCGACCGGGTTGATGCGGACCAACTCTTTGCCGTGAAGCAAAAACCCTCGGAGAAGCTCCGGGACTACTTCAAACGCTTCGCCAAGATTCGATGTCAAGTGAAGGACGTCAACGAGACCACCATCATCAATGCAGCCATACAGGGCCTTCGTCCGGGCCCGATGGCCGAGTACAATGCGCGAAAGCCAATCAAGACGGTGGCAAAGCTCTTCGACAAGATGGAAGAATATGCCAGGGCGGAGGAAGACGCGCGGCGAAGGCAAGGTGACGACTCTGACACTAACCAGGCCGGAGCCTTGGCAAAAGCCGAAGATCCGTCGAAGGGCGGCTCTTCGAAGGGAAAGCGTAAGCAGGAGTCGTCCAGGGACGCGCCCGACCGCAGGGACAACTCGCATAAGGAGTCGTCGGATCAGCCCAAGCGCGGCCAGCAAAGGTCGAGGCGAAACCGGTACGTCCTCGACATCGAAGGCGGGTCCGACGAGGGTGCTCCAGCGGGCCGAGGCGGCCGGGGGCGCCGTGGCCGGGGGCGCGGCCGTGGCAGGGGCCGCGACGATAAGGGTCGTGGAGATTACGACGACCAGCATCAGGGACTGTGGTGCTTAGTCCACGGCCGCGGCAATCATGATACCCGCAACTGCACCTCCATCGTGGCGCTCCGCGACAGCGTCGCTAGGGACAGGAACCCGGAGGCACGCCCGCCTGCGGTGGCCCACGTCCAATTCCCATCCGAGGCCCCCATGCAGGTACAGGCGCAGGGGATGCAGGTACAGGCGCAGGGAATGCAACCCCAGGAAGGCACCTTGCGGATCCAAGCTCACGTACAGCAGCCTCGGGAGGGCCTCCTGTCGTTGCAGGCCCCGGACGCAACCTACCGCAGGGTCATTAATGTCATATTCGGCGGCTCTGCGCTGGAATTCGCCTCGGCACGGCAGCAGAAGGCCTACGCGCGAAGACTACATCACGTGGCGGCATACCCAGCGCAAGCACCGCCGGAGTGGGCGCGGCACGAAGTTACATTCACACCCGATGACGCCCAAGGTGTGGACTTCCCTCATCAGGACCCCCTGGTCATCCGGGTCACCATCACGGGATGCGACGTGGGGCGCGCCTTGGTGGACGGGGGTAGTTCCGCGAACATATTGTTTGCGGCGGCCTTCGACCAGATGGGGATCCCTCGAAGCCGCCTGGGGCCCTCGGGAATCCCACTGCAGGGCTTCAGGGGACAGCCCCTGCGGGCGCTGGGCCAGATCGGCCTTCAAGTCTCCTTCGGCCGAGATGACAATGTGCGGACTGAAGATGCCACCTTCGACGTGGTCGACCTTCCGTATCCCTACAATGCCATACTGGGGCGCCCAATCCTCAACTCCTTCGGCGCGGTACCACATCACGGCTATCTGTGCATGAAGATCCCGGGTCCCCGGACCATCATCACCGTCCGAAGTGACCAGGATATGGCTCGGCGCATCGAGCCAGGCACCAGATGCCCGCGTCGTGAAGCCCAGCGACGCTCTTAGAGCCGACGTCACAACGCGGAGGTCCGCGGGGTCATCCATAGGCGCCTGCGCGGGCCCTGCAGATGTCTAGCGACTAGAGGCTACGGCCGCACCAAGGGCAAACGGTCAGTATATTCACCCGTTGTAGTTGCTCACCCGCGCAAACGGGGATATAATGAAGATCGCCGTTTGCCGCTAATTTTTCTTCGTTACATGCAAGCACGCGGTGAGGGCGCGCGCCGGCTTGGCCAACGCGCGCGCCCCCGCAGTATAAACCAAAGACGCACGTTCGCGTGTGCACTCGCCGTTGCCAGGGAGGGCGGGACTGAGTATAAACCAAAGACGCACGTTCGCGTGTGCACTCGCCGTCGCCAAGGTGACGGGACTGAGTATAAACAAAATACGCACCGGGGGGACGCCCTCGCGCGCACAAGTCTCCGGACTATAAAGAAGACGTAGCGTCGAGCCTAGCTTCGCACGCAATAGTCCACGGACATTAAATAAGGCGTAGCGTCGAGCCTAGCTCCGCACGCAATAGTCCACGGACTTTAAATAAGACGTAGCGTCGAGCCTTGCTCCGCACGCGCGAGTCTCCGGACTATAAATAAGACGTAGCGTCGAGCCTAGCTCTGCACGCAATAGTCCACGGACTTTAAATAAGACGTAGCGTCGAGCCTTGCTCCGCACGCGCGAGTCTCCGGACTATAAAGAAGACGTAGCGTCGAGCCTAGCTCCGCACGCAATAGTCCACGGACTTTAAATAAGACGTAGCGTCGAGCCTAACTCCGCACGCACTAGTCCACGGACTTTAAATAAGACGTAGCGTCGAGCCTTGCTCCGCACGCGCGAGTCTCCGGACTATAAAGAAGACGTAGCGTCGAGCCTAGCTCCGCACGCACTAGTCCACGGACTTTAAATAAGACGTAGCGTCGAGCCTAGCTCCGCACGCGCGAGTCCACGGACTTTAAATAAGACGTAGCGTTGAGCCTTGCTCCGCACGCGCGAGTCTCCGGACTATAAAGAAGACGTAGCGTCGAGCCTAGCTCCGCACGCAATAGTCCACGGACTTTAAATAAGACGTAGCGTCGAGCCTTGCTCCGCACGCGCGAGTCTCCGGACTATAAAGAAGACGTAGCGTCGAGCCTAGCTCCGCACGCAATAGTCCACGGACTTTAAATAAGACGTAGCGTCGAGCCTTGCTCCGCACGCACGAGTCTCCGGACTATAAAGAAGACGTAGCGTCGAGCCTAGCTCCGCACGCAATAGTCCACGGACTTTAAATAAGACGTAGCGTCGAGCCTTGCTCCGCACGCGCGAGTCTCCGGACTATAAAGAAGCCGTAGCGTCGAGCCTAGCTCCGCACGCAATAGTCCACGGACTTTAAATAAGACGTAGCGTCGAGCCTAGCTCCGCACGCGCGAGTCCACGGACTTTAAATAAGACGTAGCGTCGAGCCTAGCTCCGCACGCACTAGTCCACGGACTTTAAATAAGACGTAGCGTCGAGCCCAGCTCCGCACGCACAAGTCTCCGGACTATAAAGAAGACGTAGCGTCGAGCCTAGCTCCGCACGCAATAGTCCACGGACTTTAAATAAGACGTAGCGTCGAGCCTTGCTCCGCACGCGCGAGTCTCCGGACTATAAAGAAGACGTAGCGTCGAGCCAAGCTCTGCACGCAATAGTCCATGGACTTTAAATAAGACGTAGCGTCGAGCCTAGCTCCGCACGCACTAGTCCACGGACTTTAAATAAGACGTAACGTCGAGCCTTGCTCCGCACGCGCGAGTCTCCGGACTATAAATAAGACGTAGCGTCGAGCCTAGCTCCGCACGCACTAGTCCACGGACTTTAAATAAGACGTAGCGTCGAGCCTTGCTCCGCACGCGCGAGTCTCCGGACTATAAAGAAGACGTAGCGTCGAGCCTAGCTCCGCACGCAATAGTCCACGGACTTTAAATAAGACGTAGCGTCGAGCCTAACTCCGCACGCACTAGTCCACGGACTTTAAATAAGACGTAGCGTCGAGCCTTGCTCCGCACGCGCGAGTCTCCGGACTATAAAGAAGACGTAGCGTCGAGCCTAGCTCCGCACGCACTAGTCCACGGACTTTAAATAAGACGTAGCGTCGAGCCTAGCTCCGCACGCGCGAGTCCACGGACTTTAAATAAGACGTAGCGTTGAGCCTTGCTCCGCACGTGCGAGTCTCCGGACTATAAAGAAGACGTAGCGTCGAGCCTAGCTCCGCACGCAATAGTCCACGGACTTTAAATAAGACGTAGCGTCGAGCCTTGCTCCGCACGCGCGAGTCTCCGGACTATAAAGAAGACGTAGCGTCGAGCCTAGCTCCGCACGCAATAGTCCACGGACTTTAAATAAGACGTAGCGTCGAGCCTTGCTCCGCACGCGCGAGTCTCTGGACTATAAAGAAGACGTAGCGTCGAGCCTAGCTCCGCACGCAATAGTCCACGGACTTTAAATAAGACGTAGCGTCGAGGCTTGCTCCGCACGCGCGAGTCTCCGGACTATAAAGAAGACGTAGCGTCGAGCCTAGCTCCGCACGCAATAGTCCACGGACTTTAAATAAGACGTAGCGTCGAGCCTAGCTCCGCACGCGCGAGTCCACGGACTTTAAATAAGACGTAGCGTCGAGCCTAGCTCCGCACGCACTAGTCCACGGACTTTAAATAAGACGTAGCGTCGAGCCCAGCTCCGCACGCACAAGTCTCCGGACTATAAAGAAGACGTAGCGTCGAGCCTAGCTCCGCACGCAATAGTCCACGGACTTTAAATAAGACGTAGCGTCGAGCCTTGCTCCGCACGCGCGAGTCTCCGGACTATAAAGAAGACGTAGCGTCGAGCCTAGCTCCGCACGCAATAGTCCACGGACTTTAAATAAGACGTAGCGTCGAGCCTAGCTCCGCACGCACTAGTCCACGGACTTTAAATAAGACGTTGCGTCGAGCCTTGCTCCGCACGCGCGAGTCTCCGGACTATAAAGAAGACGTAGCGTCGAGCCTAGCTCCGCATGCACTAGTCCACGGACTTTAAATAAGACGTAGCGTCGAGCCTAGCTCCGCACGCGCGAGTCCACGGACTTTAAATAAGACGTAGCGTCGAGCCTAGCTCCGCACGCGCGAGTCTCCGGACTATAAAGAAGACGTAGCGTCGAGGTCCGCCTCCGCACGCACTAGTCTACGGACTTTAAATAAGACGTAGCGTCGAGCCTAGCTCCGCACGCGCGAGTCTCCGAACTATAAAGCAAGGCAAACCGCAGAGGTCTGCCTCCGCATGCGTCAGTCTGCGGACTGTCCGTTCTACGGAACCCTGGCGCAGCTACGTCGCCAACGGCGGCATCAACACACAGCGCACATCTTAAAATGCCAGGAGGTCTGCTTACCGGAAGAATCACATGTACAAAGGTCCGCCAACATCCCGGCCGCTCTAAGCCGCTACCCCGCGGGTTCGTCCTTAACACGCGCTAAAGTTGGGGCCTCGCTCGAAGAAGGTCGGCTCGCCCAAAAGTCGAGCGACTCTTCGGCCCTTCGCCAGCGTCGAAGGCGTCGTCGGGTTGAAAGGTCGGCCGCCCGAAGCTGGCCCCAGCAAGGAAGCTGCCCGGGATATAGGTGAAAATCAGCATGCATGCAGAAAGTGTGCACTTTATTAGCAAAGACAAGGGACAGTACAACGCACGCCCACACCTAGGCGCCGCGGCATCAGACCTGCGGGTTCCCGGCGCCTTCGGAGGGCCCAGTGCCGCCATCGTCGCGTCGAGGGACCCCGTCTAGAAATTGGCCGAGGCTCGATCCGTACAGCTTCCGCCCCGACGTGATCCCAGATCCGGTCGCAGAAGGGCCCAAGGGCACGGCGAGCGGAGCGGACGACGCCGGACATTACTCCGGCCCCGCCAGGCATCTCCAGCTGGGGGTCATTCAGCCCAGCGACGTGCGTACAGCCGCGGTGCTGGAGGAGCGCGCACACCAGGCAGGCCGAAGTGTACGCGCAGTGGGTGCCAAAGGACGTCGCGGCGCCGCGCGCAACGGTGGCAGCATCCCCGACCCAGCGGAGGGTCCGAGACAACTCCTCTGGGCCAAAGCCGCGCTCCGGCACCTCGGTTACCAGCCCTTGGAGATGGCTCTCCAGCGCTTGCAGGGCATCCCACGCAACCACCGAGGCGTCGCCTAGCGTCCGGTTGCGCTCCGCTAGAGCCAAGGCAAGCTCGCCTTTTTCCCTCTCTAGCGCGGCGACCTGCTCCAGGAGCCCGTCACGCTCCGCCGCGAACTTTTGTTCCGCAATCGCAGCGGCTGACTCCTGCGCCGACGCAACAAGCCCCTCGGCGCGCGCGTCTACTCCAACTTAGGCGCCAGCTTCGCTGCCACCCGTTCGAAGGGTAGGGGACGGAGCGCGCGCGTCTACGTCGACTTAGGCGCCAGCTCCGCTGCCACCCGTTCGAAGGGTAGGGGGCGGAGCGCGCGCGTCTACCTCGACTTAGGCGCCAGCTTCGCTGCCACCCGTTCGAAGGGTAGGAGATGGAGCGCGCGCGTCTACTTCGACTTAGGCGCCAGCTCCGCTGCCACCCGTTCGAAGGGTAGGGGACGGAGCGCGCGCGTCTACGTCGACTTAGGCGCCAGCTCCGCTGCCACCCGTTCGAAGGGTAGGGGGCGGAGCGCGCGCGTCTACCTCCACTTAGGCGCCAGCTTCGCTGCCACCCGTTCGAAGCGTAGGGGACGGAGCGCGCGCGTCTACTCCAACTTAGGCGCCAGCTGCGCTGCCACCCGTTCGAAGGGTAGGAGACGGAGCGCGCGCGTCTACTTCGACTTAGGCGCCAGCTCCGCTGCCACCCGTTCGAAGGGTAGGGGACGAAGCGCGCGCATCTACTCCGACTTAGGCGCCGGCTTCGCTGCCACCCGTTCGAAGGGTAGGGGACGGAGCGCGCGCGTCTACTCCGACTTAGGCGCCGGCTTCGCTGCCACCCGTTCGAAGGGTAGGGGACGGAGCGCGCGCGTCTACGTCGACTTAGGCGCCAGCTCCGCTGCCACCCGTTCGAAGGGTAGGGGGCGGAGCGCGCGCTTCTACCTCAACTTAGGCGCCAGCTTCGCTGCCACCCGTTCGAAGGGTAGGGGACGGAGCGCGCGCGTCTACTCCAACTTAGGCGTCAGCTTCGCTGCCACCCGATCGAAGGGTAGGGGACGGAGCGCGCACGCCTACTTCGACTTAGGCGCCAGCTTCGCTGCCACCCATTCGAAGGGTAGGAGACGGAGCGCGCGCGTCTACTTCGACTTAGGCGCCAGCTTCGCTGCCACCCATTCGAAGGGTAGGGGACGGAGCGCGCGCGTCTACTTCGACTTAGGCGCCAGCTTCGCTGCCACCCGTTCGAAGGGTAGGAGACGGAGCGCGCGCGTCTACTTCGACTTAGGCGCCAGCTGCGCTGCCACCCGTTCGAAGGGTAGGGGACGCAGCGTGCGCGTCTACTTCGACTTAGGCGCCAGCTCCGCTGCCACCCGTTCCAAGTGTAGGGGACGGAGCGCGCGCGTCTACTTCGGCTTAGGCGCCAGCTCCGCTGCCACCCGTTCCAAGGGTAGGGGACGGAGCGCGCGCGTCTACTTCGACTTAGGCGCCAGCTACGACCACCATAACTCGAACAGGCAAAGGTCAATGTTGCGGCAAGAGCAGACATGATCTCATAGGCAGATATGAGTCGCCACACCAGCATATGCCCGTTCGCACGAGCAGAGCGTACGGACGACTCCATATCTGTCTACGAGAGCAAGTCAGGCCTTGCCATTTCCGCGTCAAGCGGTGAAGCATTCCCACAAACGGGACGGTATTTGGTTCGTCGGCGCTCGCGGGCATTGACGCCGGTCGACGCAGTCATCAAACACAGGTGCACAAAACTTTTCCTACATATGAGAAGTTAACCATGAACAGGTACGGGAAGTACAGCAAGGATGTCTAGGGAGCGGCCCCTGGCGCCAGCATATTTATACTCAGCCTCGCTAGGCGAAGAGTCGCCAGCGTGGAGGCATGCCAACCGACAGAAGCACAAGCGCAAGGCGTCGGGCGGTGCAGCTACCAGAGGCGCGTAAGAGCAACCGTCCGCACCCCACCGCGGGCTCTCCGGAAACCGCCGCACGCTCCGCTTAAGAGAAGGCACACTGCACGATGCGACAGCCTGCCCCCTGGCAAGCCAACCGTCATTAAAGAGCACCCAACCAGGCGGCAAGGTCGCAACGATTGCGGAATGCGCGCGCCTCGGAAGTCCAGATGCCGGGAGCCCGCCGTCACATGGACGGCCACGACGCCTCAAGGCCTGCACCGCGCCGAGCACGCTTCACCGCGTGGACGGCCAGAAGAGCACGCAGCTGCTTCGGCCGCAGCGCAGCTCCGGGTCGCGTCTGGACAGGTTCACAGGCCACAGGACGGAGGGGGCCAAAGGACTCGGCAACATGGCTTCGGCCTTGTGAAGCCCCCACCTAAACCCAGCAGGCCTGGTAGGAAGGTATAAGGCCCAGAATAGGCCATGTGTAATGACATAACTGCCCCCAGAGGGGATAACCAGATGTAAGGGTATAACTGTAAAAGCACTCCTCATGTGTATATATAAGATGACAAGCCATGGGGAGGGGCCAGGCCATTACACTTATCTTCATCACTCTCCACTACCATCTCTCTCTCTGTTTGGTCTGTAGCCACAACACTAGTGTAACTGGTCCAACATTTACAATAGGTAAAGTTGAGAAACCATGTATCTATGCATAAATTCCTGTTGTCGCTCATGCATAACTAAGACATTCTTTGTTGCGATGAAGATTGTTGTACATACACAACTCACTACAGAACAAACTTCCATATTAAATTGAAGGCAGAGCTCAAATTTGTGAGTACTGGTGACCTTTGGCTTGATCATCAGCAGAGATGAGCATTTGCACTACATGCTTCATAGTCGGCCTCTTGTTTCTATCTTCTTCCAAACATGAGACAGCCAATTGGACAATCATCTTAGCCTGCACATGATTACATTGATCGTCCAACTGTTCGTCCATTAGGTCCACAATCCATGCTTCGTTGTTGCTCTTCAATTTGTCAACAATCATCTTAACCACAGTTCTCACATCAGTTTCCAGTCCCTCTTTTCCATCGATCACCCAATCTGAAATCCTCCTCCCTTTCATCAGTTCTAGAAGCACCACTCCATAACTATACACATCAACCTTCTCGGTGATCGGAAGGCAGGAAACCCACTCAGGAGCCATATATCCTCTCGTCCCTCGAATCCGCGACATGTCTGAATCAGACCCATCTCTATTGAGCAACTTTGCCAACCCAAAGTCAGTGATCTTAGGCTCCATATCTGCATCTAACAGTATGTTCTCCGGCTTCATGTCACAATGGATGATCCACTCAAGACACTCATTGTGAAGATAGGCCAACCCTTTTGCCACACCTACAGCAATGTTGAACCTTTGCTTCCATCCTAGAAACATGCTGGCCGAAGCATCCCTCTGAAATAGCATTTTGGCCAGCGATTCGTTCTCAATGTACTCGTAGACTAAAATCCTATGCGTTCCTTCCGAGCAGAACCCCCACATTCTCACCAAATTCATATGATAAATCCTACCAATCACGCTCAGCTCGGCCTGGAACACCTCCTCGCTCTGGCAAACGTCCTGCAGCACCTTGACAGCCACCGCCCTCTCATCATCCCAGACCCCCCTGTACACAATTCCTGACCCGCCGCGGCCGATCTCGTTGTAGAACTTCCTGGTTGTCCTCTCCAGCTCTGAGTAGTTGTATGCGCGGAAATGGCTGGTGATCATCCTGCAACCTTCCTCCACTGCCAACGTCTCCGATGGCCTGAACACGCCCTTCTTGGAAAAGAGCCAGCACCCAAACACTACCACAATCACCTCAATGACAAAGATTGCAGATAGGAACCCGTAGAAGTAGAACCATATCGACTTGCCCTTATTACTGCTCGTTCTCGATGTATCGGAGACGTTAAGCGAGAATTCCGGTAAGCTTGGGCCGTCGCATCTGACAATGTCCTCCTGAATGGCCAGGCTGCTGATGCCATGAGTCTGCACATCGAAATCGGTAGGGACCTTGACGTAGGCCGTGCCGAGCAGGCCGGGGAACGTTCTGCCATTGAACATGCGGCTCTTGGGGTAGCACTCCCCTATGCCCTGCTTGTAGTGGAACACCACGCACGACGGGTCGTTGATGCACTGCGCCTTGCACCCGTCCAGCGACAGGAGCTTGCTGTTGTTGAGGTCGAAGCCCCAGAAGTCGGTGTGCGGGAGAGCGACAAAGTTCATCAGCCGCGAGCTGACGCCGTGCACGGTGGAGTTAAACGTTGACCGGCAGCCTCTGCTCCAGTCGCTCCTGTCCACGCGCTCATGGCCTGGGGCGCACACGCAGACCGGCGCGGGCGCGTAGAGACACACCGCGTTGGCGCCGCACACGCCGTGGATGAAGCAGGGGTTGGAGAACGCCATCCAGGACACCGTCCACGTCCCGACCGTCTCGTCCAAGCTGTACAGCCTGAGGTTGCCGTCGGTGTCCAGCGTCAGCCTCCTCTTGACGCCGCCGTCGCCCAAATCGGCGGCGTCGAACGTCGCGTTGTCGCTGGCCAAGAAATGCCCTGAGGAATCGAGTTCAGCTTGACGGCCGGAAATGTAAATCTTGCGGCTGTTCTGCCAGTAGCTGTAGTATGGATTCGGCCAGTATACGCTGGACAACTCGCGGTTGTCGTACATCAGTGACAGCATCGCGTAGTCGCTGAACCGGAAGCTGTAGTATCCGGCGGCGAGGAGCTTGTCGGCCGAGACGAGGTCCTCGCCGGCGACGATGCGTTGGGTGGGAAGAAGGGTGTCGGTGGGGTCGTCGAAGCTCTGCCATATGACGTTACCACGCGCGTCCTCGACGGCGAGGTTACCGGAGTCGTGGAGCCGCGCGCGCGTGGCGTTGGCTGTAGTGGAGTTCCAGACAACGTCGCCGTCGTAGTCGGTGAGGACGAGTGCGCCGCGGCGCCCGTCGAGCTTGAGGAGGGAGCCCTGGCTGTGGACGGGGCGCGCGCGGTTGGCTGTCCAGACGACGGTGCGGTCGGCAGCGCGGGCGAACCAGACGGAGAAGGTGAAGACGGTGGGGGAGACGTTGTAGAAGCCGCAGAAGAACGTGCCGTCCGGGGAGACCAGGACGTGGGTTGCGTACTCCTCGATGGCGATCGAGGCGCCTCGGGGAAGGCTGTTGCGCGCCGCGGCGGCACAGGGAAATGGATGGGGCAGGGGCAGCGCGAGGAGGATGAGCAGTGGTAAGGTGGCGAGGAGAGTGGTACCAGTCATGGCCGGCCGTGCTGGGACAAAGATGTCACTAGGTGGCGAGGAAGCGATGTGCTTCTTCACCTAGAAAAGTGTTTGATCGACGAGGAAGAGGAGAGAAACGTAGGGAGGAGGAGACGGAGGCACTTAAATTCTGACTCCGACCGGCAAAGACCTGGTTTTGGGTAGAGGGAATGTACTTGTCCTACTATAATCTTCTCTCGTTAATTGATGGATGCAGCAGATTAATATTTTTTAAAGTCTGTAGCTGTCCTGTCCTGCAACTTAATTAAGTAGTGTACTCTCCACATGGTTGTATCTTATTTCGGACAATAAAATTACCACTAACTAATGAACGGACCTGCCACTTGCTCGAAGAAAAATCACCGATATGGCACCACTAACTGGCTACATCTGGTAAGTAGCTCTAGCTCTAGATCAAAACACACACATGTAGTTGTTGTCACTAACTGGCTGCGGAAACTTACGTGGATGCAAGCACGAAGCTGATGACCGTGAGAGCCCAGAAGTCCTTGAAGCCGCCGAGGAGGACCACCGTCGACCACGTCGGCGGCAGGAACGCCAGGCCGGTGACGAACTTCCCCATGGCCGCTTGAACCAACGCGTAGTCGTTGATCAGCCATTCTTCTGGCCTCCTGGTTTTTACCACTGCTTCTTGGCCATTATTTTATTCGGCTGAACAGGGCAGCAGAGCCGATCGAGACCGACATATCGGCGGCTAGCCACGTGCTTAACTAACTACATGCTCATGGTTGGGAGTCCTTTATGTTAAAAGACTGTTACGGTTCTCCCCAGGCCAGTTTTTTTAGAGTGACTACAGTACGACTACTAGCACTATAATCTAGTCTCTAGGGCGTGATGTCCATGTGACCGTGTGGCCGCCCACCTCCCTATAGGGTTTTTTCCCGTGCGCCGTTCTGATTTGGATCTGACCTGTCTGGCTAGCTCGTGAGTTGGGGAGCATTATATTATGGTTTTGGTATGATGATATACTGAGGTCTTGATGTGAGTGTTACTTGTCAGTTTTGTTATTGTCTAGTTCGTGGTGATTGTAGCATTCTCCTTTTGGCGCGCATTTGATGGTGATGTCTCTTGTGTTATCTTTTTTTCGGGCATCTTTTAACTCATTTCTTACTTCTTCAGACATAATTAATTTATTCGCCATAGTAGACAAATCTTAATTAAAGTCCACTGCTGAGATGTGATATTTCAAGGATTTTTGCAACCCTTCCTTAAATCGTTCCACCTTCTTTGCTTCGATCTTGACATCATCTGGGGCATAACGAGCAAGTTGGTTAAATTGGTGAAGGTACTCCATTACTGTTCATCCTCTTTGCTTGAGTGCGAGAAATTCTCGTCGCTTTGCTTCTACAACTCCAGTGGGAACATAGGCTTGGCGAAATGATTCTTCGAATTCTTTCCATGATATTTCTTGGTCTTCATGCATGATTTGATAGTTCATCCACTATGCAGCGGCTTGACCTTGCAATTGATGGGAGGTATACAAAGTCTTTTCTTTATCCGTACACTACACAATATTTAATTTCCTTTCGATATCCCTAATCCAATCATCAGCTGCTATTGGGTCTGGTGAGGATGAGAAAATTGGGGGTCTTGTCTTCTGAAAATCAGACCATTTGGATGTGATTTTGTGTTCCTTCCTGATTGGTAGTAACTCTTGATGAGCTTCTTGCCATTGTTTCTACCATTGCTGCTCCTTGCATTGCTATATGTTCCAAGAGTCTGGCTTGTTGCTCCATCATTTTCTTTTGATTTTGTTCAGCATGGAATCGGTTTTGTTCCATCATTACTAGAGTATCTGTCAAACTGTTTTGATTAACTTCTTCTACTTGTGGGCTACCTTGGCCATGAGATCCATTTCTTGTCATCTTAACTCTTGCTGCTTGGGTTTTGGAGTTGGTTCTGCAGCGATTTTTATAAGATCAGATAGACAAGTAAGGATCTAGATTGAAGATGAGAGTAGATTGAACAAGATAAGAGCTAAGACGAATTGAGGGAGATAGAAATTTGAGGAAGTAAGATATTAGATATTAGTAGCAAACAAATTATGAGATAGCAAACATAATTTTTATTTATCTTTACAAGTTGAACACATACCATACATATGAGGTACGTATTACAACTCGTGTTACACATAAAAGAAACTATTACAAAAGGGTTACTTCTATTTTAACATGATCTATACGACTACACAGCGTATATTTTGAGGTTAGAGAAGGATAGATGTAAATCTTTTTTTCGAAAACAAAATTGAACTAAATAAAAAACTTTAGGATAGATGAGATAACATTTAGGAGAGAAAAGATAGCAGTAATACTTATATTTTATGAAAATTCTTTTGATATTTTTGAAAGTTGAATTTGAAAACAATCCTAGTGTAACTTAGGATTTTATCCTACAGTCAAGCGACCTGGCTCTGATATCACTCTGTAACACCCCCATTTCTGGGGATGTTAGGTTACCCTTGCAACTGCTCAGGATTATTCAGCTGCGAGTACTGTAGATGAGTGTACACCATTGCCAAAATAAGCTTAAGCATAAAAACCAAACTTTATTACAAAATTAAGGCTTAGCAGCCAGGTTCAAGCTTAACACCAGTTCAATACATTAAAGATAGCCTAAGAGAGGATTCAAATATCGGATATGGGAAAATAATGGACCTTGGCTAGTACTGGTTATGACTTGTTGCTGGTTTTTTAAAGATAGCCTAAGAGAGGATTCAAATATCGGATATGGGAAAATAATGGACCTTGGCTAGTACTGGTTATGACTTGTTGCTGGTTTTTTATCAGATGGTTTCAATTATCATATTTAAACTCAAAATATGAATTTAGCCAATTTTTGCCGGATACCACCTAGTTTGACCTGTTCCCCGGTTACCGCTCGGAGTTATTATTCATCAATTCAAATTGAAATTTTCCTTTCAATTTTCTAGTAATGTTCTTAGGTTTCTTGTAATTTCTAACACCAAACAACATATATGAGTGGATACTATCTAAATCAATAAAAAGGTAAAAATAGCATATCAATACTGATAGCTATAGCGCTACCGGTATCAACTGGTATTACCGGTTTTCGCATTCCCTGCGAATAAGGGTGGCACTCAAGGAAATGCCACTCAATTCATGGTAATTGATAAAGTGCCAATCATTCCAATGTTATTATATAAAAATGTCATTCTCGGGTTATGAGATACTTAATTGTGTGACACTTACGTAGATAGGCCCATGAAGGCCTATTAGTCCCGTTAGCACCCCAGTCATCTTCCCCTTCACTCTGCGCGTGCTGCCTTCTCATCCGACCTTCTCGTCCCGGCTCCCGGCCATCGACGCGAGCATAGGATGGCGCCGCGGCGGCATGCGGTGGTGTGATGAGGTGGTCGCGTCACAAGTGCACCTTGCAGTGCATTCTTTCACCTAAGAATGGTTTGGCATTCTTGCCAACAATGAATGCTCTGGGATTTAGAATAGGATACACTAGGCAGTTATTAAATCACCCAACAGTCGGTTACTTCGCATGAAGGGAATCCAATCCCCTGTTTAGTTCTTGCATTCCAAACCATATTGTGAACATCGTCATCTCCTTACTATGGATTTGATTCTTCACATGAAGGGAATAAAATTCGATTTCATATTTTTGCGAGCCATATTGTTCAGATTTGATTCTAGGGCTGAAGCATCAAAATTGCTGTGGAAAATGGATTTTAAGCAGCAATACTGGTCATGCATACCCGCACTTCGTGGTGATCACTGCTGCCGTCGATGGCCGGGAGCTAGGAAGAGAAGAATGGAGGGGGTTGAATAAGAAGTCGAGCCTGTGCGGCTGCGGGAAGGGGCAAAGTGCCAGGTGAGACGACTCGAGCGGCGGTGGCGGCGAGCTCTGCTGGCTAGGTTGACGCACTGTCCGTGCAATTAAGCAGTGTCAGAGGCGGGAAAGACGAAGTGATATGGGCTCTGATCAGTTGGTAGGGGCGTGGCAGCGACAGAAAGTGACAGAAAGGGGCGACGGCGAAAAGATCAGGCGACGGTGATATTTTCGGTCAGTGAACAGTGCTTGCGCGAAAATAGTTCAAGGAAGCGATGTGGCAGATTGAGATTGGAGCTTGAACGGCTAGGATAGATGTGGAATTTGGCCAGAATTCACAAGAAATTAAATCTAAATAAGAATTCAAATTGATTTTGAAATTTTGGTTTTGTTTCAGTTATTTCGCATGAAGGGAATCCAATCCCCTGTTTAGTTCTTGCATTCCAAACCATATTGTGAACATCGTCATCTCCTTACTATGGATTTGATTCTTCACATGAAGGGAATAAAATTCGATTTCATATTTTTGCGAGCCATATTGTTGTCCCTCTTCTCCCTAGCGTGCTGCAGCTGCTCCTCTTCTCCCCTGGCTGCTGCTCTCTTCTCCCCTTCATCTGTGGCTGCTACTGCACTTTCTTTACTACTAAAGTGTTGCAAAACACTCTCAAAGGCAAGCATCCAATGTGCTTTCCAGCACATTGGCCCAACATGTTTGCCAATAACCAAACTAGCTGTCTATCACAATAATGCATCCATTTTTACCTTATACAATAGCTAATCTATCACAAACAATGCCTAAACCAACCTACCAACTGCATTATATAGTCACAAATTCGAAATGTCATTTGAAAATTTCCGGTCGAGAATTTCCTTACTGCTTCAGCCCAGTTTTTCCAGTTACCAGCCGGTAACCGCCGTTTTTCTGAACCATGGTCCCAGGTGCTTTTGTGTGTAGGTGGTGGTGTTATTTGGAGCTTTTTTTTCCCACCCGGTGAGTCCATCTTGGATGGCTGTTGTATGTCTTAATCTCTATCATTCTCTGAAATGAATGGGTAGACCTGCCATCCGTTTCAAAGAAAAAATGATACTAGAGTGGGAGCACATCTGTAATTCACGACTTTTCTGCTGCGATGTATAAAACTAGTGGAATTTCCCGTACAATTGCGTGGCTAGATATCATGATATAGTTATAAAACTGAGTAGAACAAGATTATCACAAAAGCATATGATACGGAAGACTACAAAAACATGCCTTTTGAGATCCTGAACAATGGATGAGCATATCAAAAGTGACTTCTCAACAAACTTTCTAATCTCAAGCCAGAATTCAGCTTATATAAATTAAATTAGAAAAAATCAAATGCACAACAAAAGCAATAACTAGGTTTTTTTGTCAAACACAAAAAACATCGGATGAGTTTGCCTTTATGCTTAAGATATACAGTGCACAAACTTTGGGTTCCCACACACGGGTTGCTGCATTCAGAGCCCAAATTTAATCCAGATAAGGTTAAAGCATACTGCAGATGAATAGTATGCTTCGCATGTTTACCAGCTAAACAGAACTATTGGTTCCTGATTCTGGTGATCCCTTCTGTCCAAAAGATACTGTGCTTCTTTCACTAGAGAAGAAACAGTCCTGAAATGCCTCACTACTGTACGATTGTTGCGAGAAAAGAGCATGCAGTTGTCGAGATCTGACATTCTTTTCAAAGCCTTAGATAGTGATTCCTTGAAATTGTGTTCCTCGAAGTCTTTGATGCAGCTGGGTTTATGCCGAATCGTTGTTATAACCAGCTGAGTGATAAGCTTCAGTATTTTCAGACAGTCAGCCGTTGTGTCATTGTTGTTGTCTATGATCACCCTGAGAGTCTTCACCAATTCTTCATTTACAGCAAAGTCATCTGCGTCGATCAATTGGTCGCATATCACCGTTGTAAGGGATAGCAGGGCTGCTAGCAATTTCCTTTACTCGGAGTGCTTTCTGTGTCATTTTGTACCGCAGAATTATTGCTCGCCCCTGTCCCTTTGCCTGCATCTGCATTTGCTTTTGTTGTAATAGATAGTACTTGATCGAGAACCTGCAACAGTAGGGACATATTTTTGGTCAAAGGAATAACAATATCTACAATTTTCTAATAATCACGTGATCCATATAATGATGCAACCAAAATGATCTATCAAGTGTGTTATCCCTACAGTATTAATCTCTAAAGGCGAAATATCTGGTGCAAACAACTAATTTCATGTAAAGTTGTTAAATTGCTAACCACGCTTGTTTGGGCATGAAAACAGAACCGAATAGCCCTAGTGGCCCAAAAAGTGATTCAACCTTCCCAGTCGGCTTTTATGAAGGGTAGGAATATTTTAGAAGGAGTGGTCATTTTACATGAAACCATTCATGAGTTACATAGGAAAAATTTAGATGGGGTGATTTTAAAGCTAGACTTTGAGAAAGCTTACGACAAAGTAAAATGGTCCTTCCTGCAACAAGCGTTGAGAATGAAAGGTTTTTCACCTAGGTGGTGCAAATGGATCGATCAAATCGTCCATGGAGGTAGTGTTGGAATTAAAGTTAATGATGAGGTAGGACATTTCTTTCAAACTAGAAAAGGTCTAAGGCAAGGTGATCCCTTGTCTCCCATCTTGTTTAATTTGGTAGCGGATATGCTAGCAACCTTGATTTTCCGGGTTAGGTCTAATGGAAAATTCAGGGGAGTTGTCCCTCACCTAGTGGAGGGGGGTCTCTCTATCCTCCAATATGCGGATGACACTAACCTTTTTATGGATCATGACATTATCCAAGCCAAAGATCTCAAGTTAGTACTTAGTACCTTTGAGCAATTATCGGGATTGAAGATCAACTTTCATAAAAGTGAGCTTTTTTGTTATGGCAAAGCGAAGGATTGTGAACAGGATTATGTACATCTTTTTGGGTGTAAGTCGGGGGGGTCTTCCTTTTAGGTATCTAGGTATACCCATGAATCATAAAAAATTGTCGAACAAAGATTGGGCCTCTATAGAAGAGAAGTTCCAGAAAAAACTCGCTAGTTGGAAAGGAAAATTACTTTCGGTCGGAGGGAGACTTGTTTTGGTTAACTCGGTGTTAACGAGTTTGGTTATGTTTATGCTATCTTTTTTTGAGGTCCCTAGAGGAGTTCTTCAAAAATTAGATTACTATCGCTCGCGGTTTTTCTGGCAATGCGATGGGCACAAGAAGAAATATAGGCTTGCTAGGTGGAGTGTACTATGTACACCTAAAGACTTAGGAGGCCTCGGCATTCAAAATCTAGACATCCAAAATAGGTGTCTGTTGAGCAAGTGGTTGTTTAAGCTCATTAACGAGGATGGGGTTTGGCAAAATCTTCTAAGAAAGAAATATTTGTCTAACAAATCTCTGTCACAAGTGAAATACAGGCAAGGAGACTCTCATTTTTGGAGTGGCATTTTGAAGGTCAAGGATGATTTTTTGGCCGGTGGAAAATTTGAAGTGTAAAATGGGGAACAAACTAGATTTTGGGAGGATACTTGGTTAGGGGACATGCCTTTCAAGGAGGTATATCCAAATCTGTATAGAATAGTAAGGAGGAAAGATGATACGGTGGCAAATGTCCTACGGACTGTACCACTTAATGTGTCATTTAGGAGAGGTTTGGTAAACGAAAATTTGGAGTCCTGGTTGGATTTAGTATCAAAAGTGGTCTCGGTTAACCTCACAAATAGGAGGGATGTGTTTATTTGGAACCTCAGCAAAAAAGGCCTATTCACAGTTCGGTCCATGTACAGGAACACGATTCAACAAGGAATTATACCTGAAAAAAATGCTCTATGGAAATTAAAAATACCATTGAAAATTAAGGTTTTCTTATGGTACCTACAAAAGGGAGTTACTCTCACTAAGGACAACTTGGCTAAACAAAATTGGCAAGGAAGTGTCAAATGTTGTTTTTGTAGTTCCTTAGAAACTATTCAACATTTGTTTTTTGATTGCCATTTTGCTAGATTTGTTTGGAACACTGTGTTTGTTACTTTTGGAATTCAACCACCGACTAGTTTTTCTAATATGTTTGGTTCTTGGCTTGACAGATTGTATCTTCAGCTTAGAAACCAAATTTTATTAGGCGCGGCCGCGCTTTGTTGGGCTTTATGGTTGAATAGAAATGACATGGTTTTTAACAAGGCTAAGTCTCCTTCATATCTTCAGGTAATCTTCAGGGCGACGTACTGGATTCGACAGTGGTCTCTAATGCATAAGGAAGAGGAGAGACCGGCGTTCAATCGCGGATGTAGAAACTTGGAGACATTGATTATGGCGGTCTTCAAAAAGTTTGGGTGGAGCTTTTGGAATCGAATTGAAGCCTAGTACTTCTTTTCCTTTTTAGTAGTTGTTCGTCCAGGTTGGGCTGAACCTTGTTGCTTTTATTTCCTTGCTCTTGGATATAAGAGTGGGAACCTTATGGCTTTGATTTGTACGTAACTCTCAGCTGCGTACCATCCTCGGATGGTAGAGGCTGGAACTTAGTTCCATTATCTAAAAAACAATATATATGCTTCAATAGTGAGGGGAAAATATTTCTATATTCGTGAAATAGGATAAACTGATGTTGCTAATAAAACTACAAAAAAGGCTAGAGGTAGAGGGTTACCTTAGTCAACAGGTATGGTATTGGCATTTGATGGTACATAAGCGCTCCAAGATTTCTGCCGCGCTTATTTGACAGGCCTCTCCGGGAGTGCTGACAAGCCGGCTTACTATGCTCAGTGATCTGCTTAGTATGTCGACCCAGTCACTTTCATACTCGGTGTCAAGGAGCTGTGATCTGCATATCTCTCTGCAGTTGTCTTGGTCTTGGGTGAGCCTCTCGAGAATGAGCACGCCTTGAGAAATCAGCTCTTTAGGCCCTTTCGACACAAAACTGTCGTCCACTCCTAGCAGGCGATTCATATAATATTTTCCTATTCGACGGATCCAATACGCAAGATCATGTTTAAGGGTTTCCCCTTGATCGTGGCCATTTTACTCACAAGTTTCAGATGACTCAGAATCTTCTAGCGACAAAGCAAGTGCATCTTGATCGTGTTCTCGCTGAGATGCGTCGAGCAGAGAGGATATGCATTGCAGTGCTCCAGGGAACTGAGCTATATGTAGCTCGCCGGAGACATCTGCTATGATCCTCGCGGCACGCTCTCTGATCTCCCTGCCATCTGTTGGCTTGGCCTGGAGTTTTGGCGCTGCAAGCTCTTGGTATTTCTACTCGCTGGAGTCTACGCGAGCTTTGCAGCTTTGGCCAGAACTTAGCAATCTCACGCACAAACACAAAGAGGATTTGGTGCTGCGGAATGTTCAGCATTTTCTGGTCTTTCTTCTCCTTTTATAATACAACGAAACATGCAAAGCAGTGAATACAAAACAAAAACCGAAAAGAAGCTAAAGCAGTGCACGCATGCAGCAATGACTCAAAAAAAAACGCAAAACTGAAGCTGAGTGCAAACAGAAAACTGAAGCTTCAATGCCTCATGGCTCCCCCTAAATGCAGAAACTGAAAAATGCAGTAGTCATGCAGACTAGTAACTGCTAGATTATCTAATATTACTCCCCCTAATCTAGTTGTGGTTGATGTCGACGATGCCGAGCTTCGGGCGCAGGTGTAGAAAACGCACCCGGCCAAGTGATTTGGTCAATATGTCCGCCAACTGATCGTCGGTGTGGATTTTGCGGATGGCGACTTGGCCACCCTCGACGCACTCCCGGATGAAGTGAAAGCGCGTCTCAATGTGCTTGCTCCGGCCATGGAAGACCGGATTTTTGCACAATTGAATCGCCGACTGATTGTCGATGTAGATTGTCGCGGAGCCGACGTCTCGCTCGTAGAAGTTGCCGATCAGCCGCCTGAGCCAGATTCCCTGGCATGCCGCCGCTGAGGCCGCGATGTACTCGGCCTCGCACGACGATAGCGCCACCACCAGCTGCTTTTGTGATTGCCACGACACAGGCGCGTTGCCGAGGCAGAACAAAATGCCGGAGGTGCTCTTGCGATCATCCACGTCGCCGGCCATGTCCGCGTCGCTGTACCCCTTGAACTCGATGTCGTTGTGCCCCTTGGTGTAACTAAGGCCAAAGTGGAGCGTACCAGCGACATAACGAAGTAGATGCTTGACGGCGCTCAGGTGTTCCGTCGTTGGGTTCGCCATGAACCTGCTCACATACCCGACCGCGAAGTTGATATCCGGCCGGGTGTGGACCAAGTACCGGAGGCTGCCAACCACACTACGGTAGAACGTAGGATCAACAGGTGGATTGGAGCTCTCCTTACTCAGTTTAAGACGTGCCTCCATGGGCACTTGCACGGCATTGCAGCCGGCCATGCCGGCCTTGTCCAGGAGCTTTGCCGCATACGCAGCTTGGCTCATGGTGATCTTCCCGGGCAACTGCTTGACATCTATGCCGAGATAGTAGCTCAACTGCCCGAGGTCGCTCATCTTGAATGAGCGCTTCATTTCCTCCTTGAATGATTCGATCTCAGCTTGGTCGGCGCCGGTGAGGATCAAATCATCAACATACACGCCCAGGAGCACACGTCCTCGCCCCTTGCCGCGTGTGTACACCCCGTGCTCTTCCTCGCAGCGCGTGAACCCGAGCGCCACTAGCGTGCGGTCGAGCTTGGCGTTCCACGCCCGAGGAGCTTGTCGTAGGCCGTAGAGTGCTTTGCGCAGCCGTAGTACTTGCCGCTCTCGCCCGATGATCATGAATCCCGGCGGTTGAACAACGTAAACCTCCTCCGTGAGGTCACCGTTCAGAAACGCAGACTTGACGTCGAGATGGTGGAGCGCCCAGCCCTCGTGCGCTGCCACTGCTGTCAGTGCGCGTACGGAGTCGAGCCGCGCCACTGGTGCAAACACCTCATCAAAGTCCACGCCAGCGCATTGTACGTGCCCCTTAGCCACCAGCCGCACCTTGTGCCGAACCACCGCCCCCTGCGCATCCTTCTTGAGCTTGAACACCCATTTGAGGCCAATCGGGCGGTGTCCGGCCGGGAGGTCCACTGCCTCCCACGTGCCATTGTCCTCAATGGCCGCCATCTCTTCTTCCATCGCGACGCGCCACGCCGGATCGGTGGCTGCCTCGTCGTAGGAGGTGGGCTCCTCGGTCGCAACGAGGAGCCACTCGTCGGGGTCCAGTACGCGTGGCTCGGCAGTGTTGATGCAATTGTCCACCATGCAGAAACGCCGCGGTGCGCCGTTGTCACTATGGTCGAGCCCCGACGGGATGTGTGACGGTGGAGTGCAGTGCTCGACTTGAGCACCACCAGTGTCGTGGGTGGGCGTTCGGGGTGACGCCCCAGCTTCCTCTTCTTCCTCCAGGGACGGGACCGCAGGGGATACAGGAGAGTTCGGCTCGCCGCCACTTAAGACGCCGCTGACCGTGTACTCCACGGTGAACGTCTCAGGGCAGGCGTTACTGTTCGCCTCCCAATTCCACCCTTTGGTCTCGTCGAACACCACGTCGCGAGTCACATGGAGCCGCCCGCCCACCGGATCGTACACCCGGTAGCCTTTGGAGCCCGGCTCGTACCCGACGAAAACCATCTTCACACTTCGGTCATCGAGCTTCGCGGCGTGCGGGCGTGTAACCTTGACGTGAGCGAGACAACCGAACGTGCGCATGAAATGCACGGTCGGTTTCTTGCCATGCCAAGCTTCATAAGGCGTCATCCCGGTGACGCTCTTCGTCGGCGAACGATTCAAGATGAACACGGCTGTGCTCACCGCCTCCCCCCAGAATGTACTGGGCACCTTCTTTGCCTTGAGCAGGCATCGCGCCATAGCCATGACAGTCTGGTTTCGGCGCTCCACGACGCCGTTCTGTTGCGGGGAGTACGGCGCCGTGAGTTGCCGGTGCACACCTTTCTCCGCGCAGTACTCGCCAAAGGTCACGGACGTGAACTCGCCACCACGATCGGTACGTAGCGTGCGTAGCTTCCGCCCAGTCTCGACCTCGACGCTGGCTTGGAACTTCTTTATCGCGCTGGCCGCCTCGTCCTTGCTTGACAACAGCACTAGCCACATATAGCGACTAGCATCGTCAATGAGGAGGAGGAAGTAGCGCTTGCCACCGTGCGTCGCTGGTGTGACAGGCCCGCATAGATCTCCATGTACGAGATCAAGCCGGCCCTTCGCGCGGTACTTGGCCTCCAGAGGGAATGGCGAGCGTCGTTGCTTGCCGACAAGGCACGCGTCACACAGCTGGTCGACATGATCCAGCAGTGGAAGCCCACGCACCATGTCGCCACGCCCAAGTTTCTTCAACCCGTCGAAACTCAGGTGGCCGAACCGCTCATGCCAGCGCCACGCATCGTCGTTAGCGTGCGCCAGGAGCGAGATCGGTTGAGCGAGCGTGAGGGGGATCTTGTACAGTCGATTCGCCGATCGCCGTACCTTGGCGAGAAGCTCCCTCCTCGGATCGCGCACCCGCAGTACGCCGTCCTCGATCAACACTTGGCACCCGACCTCGTCGAGTTGTCCCAAGCTGATGATGTTGCTGCGCAGACGTGGGATAAAGTACACGTCCGACAGCATACGATGGCGTCCACCCCGTGCCGCGAACATGATCGTGCCGCGCCCGAGGATGTCCACCATTGATCCATCGCCGAACTTTACCGTGCCCGTGATGTCGCGGTTCAGCTCGGAGAAGGCCGCGTTGTTTCCCGTCATATGGTTTGACGCGCCCGTGTCGAGGTACCACACGCCGTCGTCCTGGCCGCCGGTGTGATTGTTGGTGTCACCCAACTGCACCGTCGCGCGTACTTCGTTGAGGAAGACCCGACCGCCGACGTGCACAGGTGCGGCGCGCTCTGGGAGGCATGTGGGCACCGGTGAAAGAGAGGCCACCTGGGCCATCAACAGGGATGGCTCGTCGTCGCCGCCCTCCTCCACCAGCAGCGCTGCGGCCGCCGCCTCGTCTCTCTTCTTCTTCCGGCATTCCCGGGCCCAATGCCCAGTTTTCCCGCAGTACTTGCACGTATCCTTGTCGATGACCTTGCCGCCACCGCCCTTGCGTGCGTCATCGATACCGCGCATGGGTGGCTGCGCGCCGCGCCGTGGCGGGACCGAGCCTCCGTTCGTACCACTTCCGCTGGCGCCAGCGCTTCCGACGCGCGCACCCTCCTTGTCGCGCTTGCGTAGGCGACGTATGAGGTCCTCCTCCTTTGACGAGAGAAGCAGCCGGGAGCCCAGTTCTACAGCCGCTGCCCGCGCGTCAAGCCGCTGCTCCACGGACCGAAGACGGCCCGTGACCTCCTCGATGGACAAGTCGTTGATGTTGAGCAGCGTCTCGATGGAGATTGCAACCTGCATGAACTTATCAGGGACCACCTGCAGCATCTTGCGCACGACCTCGCCTTCGGTGATGTGGTCGCCGAGAAGCCGCAGATTATTGGTGAGGCCCGTGATGCGCATCGAGAAGTCATCGATGGCCTCCCCTTCCTTGAATGCAATATTGTTGAAGTCGCGTCGGAGTTTCTGCGCGTTCGCCTCACGCACGCGCTCGACGCCCATCCGCATGACCTTGACAGCATCCCACGCCTCCTGCGCGGAGTCCTTATTGCCGATCGAGGCCAGCATCTCCGGCGGGACAGCTCGTGCAATCGCTGCTAACGCCAGCCGATCCACGCTGTACTCTGCGTCGCCGGGTTCGATTGCTCCCCACAAGCCTTGCGCCTGCAGGTTGATGCGCATGAGCATCGCCCACTCCGGGTAGTTGGTCTTGGTCAGCATCGGATATTGTACCGACGCCGACGCTTCCTTGACCACGCGCTCGATGACGACCTCACGCTCCCGACCATGCTGTTGTCGCGGACGGCGAGGACCACGTGATGGCGACCGAAGGCGATCCCGCCGTGGAGGAGTGATCGACCCTCGTCCCACCGGAGCTGACATGGCCACCAAGATCCTGAACGGAGCTCTGATACCAATTGTTGGCTTGGCCTGGAGTTTTGGCACTGCAAGCTCTTGGTATTTCTACTCGCTGGAGTCTACGCGAGCTTTGCAGCTTTGGCCAGAACTTAGCAATCTCACGCACAAACACAAAGAGGATTTGGTGCTGCGGAATGTTCAGCATTTTCTGGTCTTTCTTCTCCTTTTATAATACAACGAAACATGCAAAGTAGTGAATACAAAACAAAAACCGAAAAGAAGCTAAAGCAGTGCACGCATGCAGCAATGACTCAAAAAAAAACGCAAAACTGAAGCTGAGTGCAAACAGAAAACTGAAGCTTCAATGCCTCATGGCTCCCCCTAAATGCAGAAACTGAAAAATGCAGTAGTCATGCAGACTAGTAACTGCTAGATTATCTAATACCATCTGGGCTTCTCCACCCCAGCATCCCGATCAGGTTCTGAATGGAGCGCCTGGACGACTGTAGCTCAAGTCTTACTGATACCACCTTCCTGCCGAGCGCGTCTAATGACAGAAATACAGCCGCCTGGCAGAAACTGCAGCGTGCCGGATTTCTTCAGGGAAAACAGCCGTTGTCGGATTCTCGTCAGACTTCAGCGTGCCGGACTTTCTTCAGTCTTCAGCACTGCAACAGACACTCTGAAGTCACGCGAAGCAATGGAAGTTTTGGAGTAGTTTTGGTGCTGCGGAAGCGTCAGCTTTTCATGCAATATATTGAGTAATATATAGAGAATACAAATTACAGTACTCAACGATTGTCCTAAACGCGAGGTCAGCCAGAGCTAAACTCGGCACTACCTCCACTACTTTCCGCCCATTATTCAGAGTAATGCACTGTCAACAGAAACTTCGAAAACTTAGCAAATGCAACAACCTAAGGCTAGATGCTCCTATGCAGCTAACTGAAAGAAAGCGATAACTAACTACATGCACATGATTTATTCTGTCATCTAGCACCCTCGCTGCTGCGAGCTGGTCGTCCGGCGACGCAGTCTCCACAAATCCCACAGCATATGTCATCAAGTTCCAGTCACTGGGCAACCCTAGATCATTCGCACATTTCACTTTGGTTTCTCGAAGGTAGCCCCAAACTACTCCTCTACCCCACTTCCCAAACCGGCATTGACTTACAACTGGGTCCATCTGATAGAACCTCAGGGTCAACTGAAGTATCATCCAGATGTAAAAGGAAATGGTTTGGAGCAGAACCAGGGAGTAGAAGATGAGCAGTGCGGACCTGAGTTTTGCTTTGTTTGCGGCGACTCCATCCGCATCGCCATAATCATGTTCCCTTAAACGCAGTGCTGAAAACCCAATGCAGTGTATCGGCCCAGCACCGTTTGTTAAAAGATACAAGAATACTGATACTATTCCTGCACTCAATCTCTTTATTTGATGGCCAACAAAAAACCACAGATTGGTGCGATCAACTGCTTTTCCTACTCCAAGTATGGTGTTCACTGAAGCCCTTGCAGCCCTTGCAAACTCAACTTCGATATCATAGACGGTCAAGGCCCTGTTGTAATCCTTGCGGGTTAACGAGGGACAGGACAACTATTGTAGGTGTGTATCTCAACAACAACAACAACAAGAAGAAGAAGAAGAGAACTAGTGTGACCCAGTTTGCACAGATGATTTAAACATACTAGTGTTGACTCAGGAAAAGCTAGTCTGTTTCCTCCCCGATCTACCTATCCTCCACTCAAATAGATTGTCCTAAGGATGCCATATTCTAGGAGCCCAAGCCATACTATTGAAAACACATTCCTCTAGCGGAGCGCATCTAGCACCCTTGCTGCGGCGAGCTAGTCGTCCGGCGACGCAGTCTCCAGCAATCCCACAGCATAAGTCATCAAGTTCCAGTCACTGGGCAACCTTAGATCATTCGCACATTTCACTTTGGTTTCACAAAGGTAGCCCGAAACCACTCCTGGACCCCACTTCCCAAACCCGCCCTTAGAGCTCTTGCTCTTCAAATTACTTTGCTTTATGGTCTTATGGATGGTATCCTGCTGTTTGATTGTTTCCAGAATAGTTAAAAACATCATGCCGCTGACATGCTTTACATCACCTAATTTTGCCGATAAGTTCAGACCTGCTAACTGCTAAGTAAATTGAAACAAAGCTCTTATTGCTTGTACTCCTGAAATCTCAGGTGAGACTGTCAGAGCCCACACATGGAGCCAGGTTTGCAAAGTAGTAGGCAGTAGCCGATCAGCAAAACGAAACACTAGATTTCAGTAAGCAGCACAAATCCTAGTGTAGCTGGTCCAACATTTACAACAGGTAAAGTTGAGAAACCATGTATCTATGCATAAATTCCTGCTGTCGCTCATGCATAACAAAGACATTCTTTGTTGCGATGAAGATCGCTGTATATACACAACTCACTACAGAACAAATTTCCATATTAAACTGAAGGAAGAGCTCAAATTTGTGAATATTGGTGACCTTTGGCTTCATCATCAGCAGAGATGAGCATTTGCACTACATGCTTCATAGTCGGCCTCTTGTTTCTATCTTCTTCCAAACATGAGACAGCCAATTGGACAATCATCTTAGCCTGCACATGATTACATTGACCGTCCAACTGTTCGTCCATTAGGTCCACAATCCATGCTTCGTTGTTGCTCTTCAATTTGTCAGCAATCATCTTAACCACAGTTCTCACATCAGTTTCCAGTCCCTCTTTTCCATCGACCACCCAATCTGAAATCCTCCTCCCTTTCATCAGTTCTAGAAGCACCACTCCATAACTATACACATCAACCTTCTCGGTGATCGGAAGGCTGGAAACCCACTCAGGAGCCATATATCCTCTCGTTCCTCGAATCCGCGACATGTCTGAATCAGACCCATCTCTCTTGAGCAACTTTGCCAACCCAAAGTCAGTGATCTTAGGCTCCATATCTGCATCTAACAGTATGTTCTCCGGCTTCATGTCACAATGGATGATCCACTCAAGACACTCATTGTGAAGATAGGCCAACCCTTTTGCCACACCTAGAGCAATGTTGAACCTTTGCTTCCATCCTAGAAACATGCTGGTCGAAGCATCCCTCTGAAATAGCACTTTGGCCAGCGATCCGTTCTCAATGTACTCGTAGACTAAAATCCTATGTGTTCCTTCCGAGCAGAACCCCCACATTCTCACCAAATTCATATGATAAATCCTACCAATCACGCTCAGCTCGGCCTGGAACACCTCCTCGCTCTGGCAAATGTCCTGCAGCACCTTGACGGCCACCGCCCTCTCATCATCCAAGATCCCCCTGTACACAATTCCTGACCCGCCGCGGCCGATCTCATTGTAGAACTTCCTGGTTGCCCTCTCCAGCTCCGAGTAGCTATATGCGCGGAAATGGCTGGTGATCATCCTGTAACCTTCCTCCACTGCCAACATCTCCGATGGCCTGAACACGCCCTTCTTGGAAAAGAGCCAGCACCCAAACGCTATCACAATCACCTCAATGACAAAGAATGCAGATAGGAACCCGTAGAAGTAGAACCATATCGACTTGCCCTGATTACTGCTCGTGCTCGATGTATCGGTGACGTTAAGTGAGAATTCTAGTAAGCTTGCGCCGCCGCATCTGACTATGTCCTCCTGAATGGCCAGGCCGCTGATGCCACGAGTCTGCCATTGATGGACGTGTACCTCTGGCACATCGAAATCGGCAGGGACCTTGACATAGGCCGTGCCAGGCAGGCCGGGAAACGTTCTGCCATTGAACATGAGGCTCTTGGGGTAGCACTCCCCTTTGCCTTGCTTGTACTGGAACACCACGCACGACGGCTCGTCGATGCACTGTGCCGCGCACCCGTCCAGCGACAGGAACTCGCTGTTGTTGAGGTCGAAGCCCCAGAAGTCGGTGTGCGGGAGAGCAACAAACTTCATCGGCCGCGAGCTGACGCCGTCCACGGTGGAGTTAAACGTTGACCGGCAGCCTCTGCTCCAGTCGCTCCGGTCGACGCGCTCATGGCCGGGGGCGCACACGCAGACCGGCGCGGGCGCGTAGAGACACACCGCGTTGGCGCCGCACACGCCGTGGATGATGCAGGGGTTGGAGAACGCCATCCAGGACACCGTCCACGTCCCGACCGTCTCGTCCAAGCTGTACAGCCTGAGGTTGCCGTCGGTGTCCAGCGTCAGCCTCCTCTTGACGCCGCCGTAGCCCAAATCGGAGGCGTTGAACGTCGCGTTGTCGCTGGCCAAGAAATGCCCTGAGGAATCGAGTTCAGCTTGACGGCTGAAATTGTAAATCTTGCGGCTGTTCTGCCAGTAGCTGAAGTATGGATTCGGCCAGTATATGCTGGACACCTCGCGGTTGTCGTACATCAGTGACAGCATCGCGTAGTCGCTGAACCGGAAGCTGTAGTATCCGGCGGCGAGGAGCTTGTCGGCCGAGACGAGGTCCTCGCCGGCGACGATGCGTTGGGTGGGAAGAAGGGTGTCGGTGGGGTCGTCGAAGCTCTGCCATAGGACGTTACCGCGCGCGTCCTCGACGGCGAGGTTACCGGAGTCGTGAAGCCGCGCGCGCGCGGCGTTGGCGGTGGTGGAGTTCCAGACAACGTCGCCGTCGTAGTCGGTGAGGACGAGTGCACCGCGGCGCCCGTCGAGCTTGACGCGGGAGCCCTTGCTGTGGACGGGGCGCGCGCGGTTGGCTGTCCAGACGACGGTGCGGTCGGCGGCGCGGGCGAACCAGACGGAGAAGGTGAAGACTGTGGGGGAGACGTTGTAGAAGCCGCAGGCGAACGTGCCGTCCGGGGAGACCAGGACGTGGGTTGCGTACTCCTCGATGGCGATGGAGGCACCTCGGGGAAGGCTGTCGCGCGCGGCGGCGGCACAGGGAAATGGACGGAGCAGGGGCAGCGCGAGGAGGATGAGCAGTGGTAAGGTGGAGAGGAGAGTGGTACCAGTCATGGCCGGCCGTGCTGGGACAAAAATGTCACTAGGAAGCGATCGATGTGCTACTTCACCTGGAAAAGTGTTTCTCGACGAGGAAGAAGAGAGAAACGTGGGGAGGAGGAGACGGAGGCGCATGGCGGCACGTAAGTTTGACTCCGATCCGGCAGCGACCTGCTTTTTCGGTGGAGGGAATCGCCATGTGCATGCATGTCAAATCCATGTGCTCCCTCACTGTTGGTCCGACGACCACGGCACCAAACTGCGGGGATAGATTGGAGGGAACACGTAAACAAACGACTAATTAAGCAAGACATGGTCTGATCGAGCAATTATCCATGTGTCCCTAAACTCAATTTCTCCGTATCAAACTGGATGTGCCATGTCAGCAAACAAGTACTCCCTCCGTTTTATTTCCTTCCCTTCTCCTAATCTATAATATTAAACTTTTTAAGGTTTGACAACTAATCGACTTAGAATTAGCTTGATTGGTTATATAAAAATTACATCATTAGATTTACTATTAAAAATATTTTAATATTGTAAAATATAACTGTCAAAGTTATAACTCAAAGGCCGTAAAAAACAAAGAATATCTTCACTACTTAAAATATGAGTTGGTGGTGGTTCATCTGCCTCTCCTAACTCCCCTTTCCCCCTCTCCCAACTCTCCTTTACCTCCTTACAATTAGGTGCTCGTGTATTGCAACGGTGTCTCAAAAAATGTAACTGACATAATCAAAAGTGAAGTTGTAGATTTATCTCAGGCCTTATACTATGTGGAAGTTTTTGCTCATCGGGGTATTTACGAAATTCAAGACAATTTACTTTGTGGTAGGTGATTTAATAAAAAAAATTAAAACTAAGATTCCTTTTGAAATTTTCTAATTTATGCTAGAATATTTGAATTATTTCTTGCGGCACTCCTATGTTCAAAGCAGACCTTAAAAATTTTCACTGAAAAACAGTTGACATATCTAGCCTCTACTATCCATGATGGGGGGCAAAGAGAGGAGGCGGTGAACGGACAAATTTTTCTTTTATATTAGTAAAGCTAGAGATGAGATACAGTAGAGATAAATGAGAGTGATGAATGGACAAACTGGCCTTTTATATTAGTAGAGAAATTTTTTTAACAAAATAAAAAATAACATACCAAAAAAACTATCTAATAAAAAATAGAGTTTTACCGAGTGCAAGACAAAGCCAAAGGTGCAGAGGCACAACGTGACGGAACGCGAAGGCGGAGCAGACAACATGGGCTAGGCAGGCCGATCTCTGTAATATCAACTCAATGTAGTGGGTTAATATAATTTTATTAATTTATAGTAAAATGTGGATATTCAACTAGTCAAGATAAAGAAAAAACAGGGCGAGTAATAAATTCCACTGGGCCACCCGGCCGCCTGCTCACAAAATATTTTTCAATCCGCCTATTTTTCTCAGCTTCTACGGCATGCATTTTGATTGACTAGCAACTGTTCCATCTCAGGTTATGTGTTTGTCATGAGTACAAGGCCTTTTTCTTTCTTGAGGGGCGGCGGTGCGTAGTGACTGGTGCGTAGACCCAACTCCCATCGTACCTTCTGATCAGCTCCGATCATTCATCATATCATCATCGCTGTCAGGGAAATAATAGTATTCAGATTCAGGTGTCATCCATAAAAGGACAACCTGAACCAACCTGGCCTTCCTCGTATCCACCTCTAGCACGACGCTCCAGATCATCCATGTTCTGGTTCTTGCATCCGTACTGTGGCAATGACCTTACAGAACAACATAGAAAAAAAAAAGAAACTTTGTAAGCAAAATTGTATCTTGATGATACAAGAAGGAAGTAGATTCGTTTGACTGTAATTGTACAAGGAGATTCAGAAAAAAGAAACTTGTTATGAAAGAATGCTAGTTGTAAAGCTCTTCTTTTTTGGGTTGCAGTTCTATTGTTTTGGGTAATCATTGCTTGTAGTTGCAAATTGAACTACAATTGCAAAGCTGAACTAGCAATTATTTATGGCTTTCCTTTAATACTTTTCAAAAAAATGGTAAGTTGTTAAACAATACGTTTCATCCTCAGTTGCCTCTAGTAGGCAGCAGAAATAAGACTACACCAGACAGTTGCTTTACTTTAGCAAAACATAGTGCTTCACATCGACAATGAAATTATAGTAGTGATATATCTTTTCATAAGGCTCAATGCTGAATCGGGTTAGATGGAGCTAGTTGCCTTGTTTATTTAATAGATTGGAATAGAGACTTGCAAGTAAACCATTCAACCATCCTAACTTCACTCATTGAAATCAGTTGTTTTAGGGTTAGGGTTTAAGAAGTATGAGTATTGTGATGTGCACTCTTGTTTTCAGAGTGGAGTAGCTATAAAACTTTCATTCTCAAGTAACAATATATTAACTTTGTTCACCTCATGAATCCCTCCGGCTTTGGTTGGTTTGCTCTTGATTTGGTTGGTTTTGATCTTCCCCCTCCCCTTTTAATCTTGCTAGATGCCAAAGACGAGTAAATAATGGAGATGTATCATGAAAAATCAATCTCCATCTATTTAGGTATCAAATTTGGCAAGTTCATGAAGTTGCCCGATTTTACTTGTATTTGATCTCATCTTAAGTTTTCTTGATTCAAGTGTTTTTGCCTATATCTAGAGTCATTTTGGTCATTCTCTACCCATGAGCAAGTCATATTCCTCATTTTTAGTTTTCAATTGGTTTTGGTGTAATCTTGCTTATTCTTGAAAAATGTTTGATCTTTGTCATGAATTCTTGTGATCCTTGGATGGAATAGATTCCTAAAACCTTAAAGGTGTGTGCAAAATTTCATATTATTTGGAATTAGATTTTTGGAGTTGCACCAAAAGTTTCATCAGCTCGGACTGAATTTTTTAGTTCTAGAATAGGGGAGCGGTCAGATCATACTATAAGTTCGAGCTTCGTTAAATTGGTTTTTGTGATTAATGACAAATGTAAATAAAAGACTAATTCGTTTATTGAGTATGATATTGTTTAGCCTCATTTGGATGATAAGATGAAAATTATGGAGATATGTATTCGACATCATATTATTATATCTTGTTGCATTCCTCGAATCCAAAATATATGAACTCCACCAAAAGTCTATTTTGAATATGTGCATACATTTTTGTTATATATTCTTGTATACACATATTTAGGGGAAGTTCACTCTATATTTTGAGGTTTCATTAGTATTAATCCTTATTCTTCATCCATACATATTAAGGATCTTTACTTCAAAACGTATCCCTTAAGTATATAAAGTTTGTATAGTTTATATATACTCATGTTGATTTAAATTTAATAATGTGCAATCGAGTTGTCATCAATCACCAAAACAGGAGAGATTGAAGAATCTAGTCTCTCCATTATATGTTAATGGTCTTGTGAATGTTGTATGTATATTCATGAGGCCCAATGGGCACTATATATAGAGAGTACAAGGGGATATTATAATGGAATATATCATACACAAATAAGGTGATAGGGCGAGCATGCATATATGTCGGTTCAATATCCCAAGTCTCTGTACATCGAAGGGCATCAAGCTCCTCTGCCATAGTGAGCTGCCACTCAGAATTAGGAGCAGCCTCACAATAAGAACTAGGCTTAGTGAGAGAGAGCATGAGCTGTTATAGCAAAACCAAGATGTTCATGAGACCAAAGGGATGTCCAGTCACAAAGGGTGTAACGAGGAGCATCATTAGAAGGATCAGACATTGATGTTGGCAAGATATCAGGAGAGGAGGCTGGTGGAGGGTGAGGACTCCTGGAGTAATGAACCCTAGAAAAGTGAGACGATGGTGCTACAGGACTAAGAGGCAGTGTTGCAGGAGGTAACATAGGAGGAACCACTAGAGACAAGCTATGGAAAGGCTGTGATAATGGAGAAATAGGTGAAGAGTCAGAAACAGACAACCATGAGATCGTCTCATCAGTGAAAATAGGCAAGGAGTCAAATCTCGATAGAAGAAAGGTCAAGATTCCTCAAATACAATGTCTCGTGAGATCCTAATTCATCGAGCAGAAGGATCATAGTAACGATAACTCTTATGCTCATAACTATAACCAAGAAAATACACACTGAACTAATTGAGTCAACACTTTAGTGCACTCATGAGACTGCAGAGGACAAAACAAGTGTAGCCAAAACACACAAAGATGAGTGTACTGGGGGGCTCGAGAGTAGAGACGCTTTATAGGACTGACATCCATAAAGGCAGTAGAAGGCTGCATATTAATGAGATATGCAATCATAGAAACAGCCTTAACCCAAAACTATAGTGGAACTGAGAGGCAAGGAGAAGATTGTGGGCAGTCTCAATTTGATGATGATGCTTGCGCTCAGCAATCTCATTCTAAGCATGGGCACCAGGACAAAAAAACTGGTAGAGATTACCCCGCTCAAAAAGAAACTGCCTAAAAATGTCAGAACAGTGTTCTCCAGTAGAATCATAGTGAAAAGTATGAATAGAGAATTCAAACTAAGTATGAACCATTATTGCAAAGCTATGATAGATCGCAAGAAACTGACAACGATTTAACATAGAGAAAAGCCATATAAAGCGAGAATAATAATCAATGAAGATCTCACATAATTTATGCCCACGTTTAGAGATAATAAGTGCAGGTCCCCGTACATCTGAATGAACTAAATCAAAAGGACAAGAAGACAAGGACTCCCTAGAATGATAAGGAAATTGTAGCTGCTTACCTAGCTTATAACCCTGATAAAACATTACCGTGTCAAGGGTGCGATTGTTGAGGGA
>CM029649.1:2268131-2353673 GCA_017311315.1 Dendrocalamus latiflorus | reverse complement strand
CTCAAACACTTGGAGACGAAGCCTGCCGTCTCACTTAGCTCGAGCCCAAGTGGACAGTCATCGAGGGACTCGAACACTTGGAGACAGAACCGCCATTTTGTTGTGAGTCCTATTTGTGGTCGAATTGACCCTTGTCATTTGGGACTTGCTGAGATTATGGGACTCACTGAGCCCAAACCGACGGTCGTTGGGGGACTCGAACACTTGGAGATGGAGCCGCCGTCGTGTTGTGAGTCCTGTTCATGGTCGGATTGACCCTTACCATTTGGGGGAAATGACTCATACATTGGGTGTATAGCTATGGGGGATGAGGATCCTCCCTCAGCCTTTCCTGTGGTGTGACTTGTGAGGCCTCTGGATGGATCTTTAGAGACAACCTCACTGCCAGGAGCGAGTATTGTTTGCTTGTACTCGTAGGAGGCCTCTATGTCGAGGTCTGCATACTTGGCCAAGTCAAACCAGTTCTCCTCATTCTATTCTCCTTCCATGAGGACATCAGAAAAAAGAGAACTTGCCAACAAGGAGATTATTGCATTCTTGGAAGAAGCCTTCCCCATGGATGATGCCAACTGTCGGTGTTTTAATACCGATCTTACGTATAATTTGTTTGGATTTAGGGAAAACTCTTTCAAGGAACAGGCTACGAGCACATAGAGAAAGGACACAGGTATTTTTATATGGATTTAGGCCTTCTCCTGAAAGAATAATAACCCTACATCCTATGTGAGAGAATGATTACAACAGAGTTATGTGAAAAAGCCTTGTGGTATCTCCTGTATCTAATGGATCTCCCCCTATCCCTCTTTGACATCAACCCTTATATAGCTAGTTGATGAAGCGATGGCAGTTGTCTCATGCCATAAGACGTCTTGACGCTTCGGGGGCTAACCATCTAACGGAGGTTACTATCAGAGAGACATGGTTGCCCAGTCACCATGCAACGGTTGTTATCAGATAGAAATCCTGTGCAGTTATTGGGTATAAACACACGTTCTTACAACCATGTTAGACCGATCCACGGTGTGATAGATCGTCGTAGACAGGCTAGTCGAAAACACACTGGTCGTAGGAAAGTCTGTGACCATGGGGTGTTCATAAAACAAGTTAAAACTAACTCATGCTCGTAGAAGAACTTACGACTATGAGATGGTCGTAGAAAGATTTAAGACTAGGTAGTTGTAGGATAACTTATGACTATGAGACAGTTGTAGAAGATCTTACAACCACTCTATGGAATTTCTCCCTTACTGATAAGGGGTATATTAAAGTATATAATAATGTAATAATTTAATGATTATTCTATCCTTGTCAGTACCGATATACACTTATCCTTTGCAATTATTGAGGGGCAGGATATGATATTTCCATCTTGCCCCATTCACGTATATGAACCCCCAAGGGGGTACGAGGCAAGGGGGACTGACTTATTTTTCCTCACTAGTCCTCTCTCTCACGGTATGCTCTCTTGATTCTATATCCCTAAGAGGTACATGGTGAAATCTATCCATTGTTATGGCCAATGCCACAACAGGCTCAATTCCTCCGAGTTTGATTGTGGATATCCTGCGTGGGTCAAACAAGGTGAATGGTCTTAATAGTGAACTGTGGGTCATCTCGACCTCTGAGGTCTTTTGATTTTTCTTTGCCCTATGTAGGTGAGTCCTCTTTAGTTGAGTAGCTAGGTGCTATTAGTGAGTCCCAGGTGCTTTTGTGTGTAGGTGGTGGTGTGATTTGGTGCTTTTTTTTCCACCCGGTGAGTCCATATAGGATTGCTGTTGTATGTCTTGATCTCTATCATTCTCTGAAATGAATAGGTGAACCTGCCATCCGTTTCAAAGAAAAAATGATACTAGAGTAGGAGCACATATGTAATCCACGACTTTTCTGCTGCAATGCATAAAACTAGTGGAATTTTTTGCACAATTACGTAGTTAGATATCACGATATAATTATTTTTGATATACAACTCTAATATCTTTAATTGAAAATACGATTGTATTTGTTATACAACTTTAATATCTATATGTGATTAATCTGCACCGTTACAATCTAGCTCTATCAAAATAAGCGGTGTAAATTGTTTTCTTTTTCTCTCGATTAATGTGAGAATTTATAGGATTTTTCTCTTTTTAGGATTATTATTGTGGGATTTTCTCGTCTTCAACACGAAGGAAGTGCGTTGAGGCCTTGCTCATTTCGGCTTGAGTTTCTAGTTTCTGACTTATTTTTTATTATTCCTAAATTTTGTCTTTTTCTGGCTTTTTGGCTCTTTTTGAGTTTTTTTGTCGGTTCTTTTTTCTCGTATTCGTTTGCATTGTCCGTGATGGGTTAACCTGTTTTTTCTATTTTAAAATTTTTTAAATTTAGTTATACCAAATAAGCCACTATTTGTTACAGTGAAATTTCAGCCAGCTACAGTACAATTTCAGCTATAAGCCAGCTTACTTTAGCCCAACCGAGCGGCACCCAAGAAAACAAACCGCTGAGTAGAACGAGATTATCGCAAAAGCATACGATACGGAAGACTACAAAAACATGCATTTTGAGATCTGAACAATGGATGAGCGTATCGAAAGACTTCTCAGCAAACTTTCTAATCTCAAGCCAGAATTCAACTTATATAAATTAAATTAGGAAATATCAAATGCACTGCAATAGCAATAATTACTTCGTTTTTTTTGTCAAACACAAACAACGGCGGATGAGTTTGCCTTTATGCTTAAGAGATACAGTGCACACAATTTGGGTTCCCATACACGGGTTGCTGCGTGCAGAGCCCAAATTTATTCCAGATAAGGTGCAAGCATACTGCAGATGAATAGTAAGCTTCGCATGTTTACCAGCTAAACAGAACTATTGGTTACTGATTCTGATGATCCCTTCAGTCCAAAAGTTTCTGTGCTTCTTTCACTAGAGAAGAAACAGATCTGAAATGCCTCACCACCGTATGATTGTTGCGAGAAAAGAGCATGCAGTTGTCGAGATCTGACATTCTCTTCAAAGCCTTATATAGTGATTCCTTGAAATTGTGTTTCTCGAAGTCTTTGATGCAGCTGGGTTTATGTCGAATCGTTGTTATAACCACCTGAGTGATAAGCTTCAGTATTTTCAGACAGACAGCCGTTGTGTCATTGTTGTTTTCTATGATCACCCTGAGAGTCTTCACCAATTCTTCATTTACAGCGCCAACACGAGCAAAGCCATCTGCGTCGATCATGTCGCATATCACCGTTGCAAGGGATAGCAGGGCTGCTAGCAATTTCCTTTCCTCGGACTGCTTACCATTTTTCTTACTGGAGGAGTTGCTTCTGCCAGCATCTCTAGGAGGTTGGCTTTCTATGTCGTTTTGTACCGCGGAATTTTTGCTCGCCCCTATCCCTGTGCCTGCATCTGCATTTGCTTTTGTTGTAATAGATAGTACTTGATCGAGAACCTGCAACAGTAAGGGCATATTTTTGGTCAAAGGAAAAACAATATCTACAATTTTCTAATAATCTCGTGACTCATATAATGATGCAACCAAAATGATCTATCAAGTGTGTTATCCCTACAGTATTAATCTCTAAAGGTGAAATATCTGGTGCAAACAACTAATTTCATGTAAAGTTGTTAAATTGCTAGCCACGCTTGTTTGGGCATGAAAACAATATATATGCTTGAATAGTGAGGGAAAAATATTTCTATATTCGCGAAATAGGATAAACTGATGTTGCTAATAAAACCACAAAGAAGGCTAGAGGTAGAGGGTTACCTCAGTCAACAGTGTGATCACAAGAACTTTGGGAAGCTCGCGGTACTTCGTAATATGAGAACATAAGCGCTCCAAGATTTCTGCCGTGCTTATTTGACATATCTTGTCTTTAACAAATATATCAATAAATATACCATTTTCATATTCGAAGAACATCTCCAGTATAGCGTTGGAATTGCTTGCACCCTGAACACAGAGCAATTTTGCCAGTGCTTCCCCTGCCTTTTTTCTCATTCTCCTTTTCCGCCACGTTACTGCTGTTGTTCGCATCGTCAAGAAAGATGCATCTTAGCACGCTAATAAAACTCTTGGTTGTGATTGTAGGCATGTCCAAAGCTACTTCTGCAAGAATCTCTATGGCATGTTCCTGTAGTCGAAGGTAACCATTGTTTTCACTTACCAAAATCCCCAGCATGTTGTCGGCTGCTTCCTTACTGCTTCCGATTTCACGGCGCAAGCTTTGACAGGCCTCTCCGGGAGTGCTGACAAGCCGTCTTACTATGCTCAGTGATGTGCTTAGTATGTCAACCCAGGTATTGTCATACTCGGTGTCAAGGAAAGTTTTGGACGTAATTGGAGCTGTGATCTGTGAGAGCAGCCCTTGGTTTCTGCATATCTCTCTGCAGTTGTCTTGGTCTTGGGTGAGCCTCTCGAGAATGAGCACGCCTTGAGAAATCAGCTCTTTAGGGCCTTTTGACACAAAACTGTCGTCCACTCCTAGCAGGTGATTCATATAATCGTTGTCCTGAGGGATCCAAGACAAGAGAGCACGTTTTAGATAGTGGCCATTTTGCTCACAAGTTTCAGATGACTCAGAATCTTCCCCTAGATCGTGTTCTTGCTGAGATGCGTCGAGCAGAGAGGATATGCATTGCAGTGCTCCAGGGAACTGAGCTATATGTAGCTCGCCGGAGACATCTGCTATGATCCTCGCGGCACGCTCTCTGATCTCCCTGCCATCTGGGCTTCTCCACCCCAGCATCCCGATCAGGTGCTGAATGGAGCGCCTGGAGGACTGTAGCTCAAGTCTTACTGATACCCCCTTCCTGCCGAGCACGTCTAGCACCCTTGCTGCGGCGAGCTGGTCGTCCGGCGACGCAGTCTCCAGCAATTCCACGGCATATGCCATCAAGTTCCAGCCACTGGGCAACCTTAGATCATTCGCACATTTCACTTTGGTTTCTCGAAGGTAGCCCCGAACTACTCCTCGACCCCACTTCCCAAACTCGCATTGACTTGTAACTGTGTCCACCTGATAGCTCAGGGTGGCCTGAAGTGTTGCCCAGATGGAAAAGCAAATGGTTTGGAGCAGAACCAGGGAGTAGAAGATGAGCAGTGCGGACCTGAGTTTTGTTTTGTTTGCGGTGACTGCATCCGCATCGCCATAATCATGTTCCCTTAGACGCAGTACTGAAAACCCAATGCAGAGTATCGGCCCAAGCCCATAGATGACCCATGCACCGTATATTAAAAGCTGCCAGAATACTGCTACTATAAGTGCACAAAATATCTCTATTTGACGGCCAACAAAAAACAACAGATTGGTGCGTTCAACTGCCTCTCCAAATCCAAGTATGGTTCTCTCTGCAGCCTTTGCAAACTCAGCGTCGCCATCATAGACGGTCAAGACCCTGTTGTAATCCTTGCGGGTTAACGAGGGACAGGACAACTATTGTAGGTGTGAATCTCAACAACAAGAAGAAGATAACTAGTGTGACCCAGTTTGCACAGATGATTTGAACATACATTTTGGTTCTCCTACAATTCTTCCTTCATACACAGGTTGCAAGTTAAATTTATTCTGTAGCTCCAATATTTGAATTGCCCTTAGAGAGCTGATATCCATACTTAATGTTTTCCATCTTTCATCTGGCTATTTTCAAAGCAAAATCCTTGCTACAAATTCGCGCTACACTTCGCAGGGTATCTATTGAAATAAAAT
Source organism: Dendrocalamus latiflorus (assembly GCA_017311315.1). Taxonomy (NCBI): domain Eukaryota; kingdom Viridiplantae; phylum Streptophyta; class Magnoliopsida; order Poales; family Poaceae; genus Dendrocalamus; species Dendrocalamus latiflorus. Next base: position 2,347,980 of record CM029649.1, on the reverse strand, counting down.
GCCACTCATAGGAAAGGATTCAAATTGAAAAGCCCCAAAAATTCAAACCAGAAAATTTCATTTTATTTTTTTGCTGCATTTTTGGGTGAATTCTTGGAGACTTTCCCTTTTTGGAAAGCCCCCCTTTTCCGCTTTCCCTTTCTGGACATTGCCGCCTCCCCTTCTCCTTTGGCGCCCCGCCCCCTTCCCGCTTTCCCCTCTCTTCGGCGCCTCCCTCCGCTCCCTCCCCGCTGGCGCCCAGCTCCCTCCCCGCCTCCTCCCTCGTGCGTGCGCTGCACCTGCGCCCGCTCCCCGCACCGCCTCTGCGCCGCGCTCCTGGTTTCGGACCGCCGCTCCACCCCGCCGTCCCCCGGTCCGAAGGAAGCCTCCTCCCGCGCCACGCGTTGCCGCCTCCTCCACCTGGACCCACCCGCCAGCCTCTCCTCCCCTCTCCCTTCCCCCGCAAGCTCGAGCTCGCCCATGCCGTTCGGCCAACAACCCGCTGCGCCACTCCCCGCCTTAACTCGCTCTGCCAGGCCGGACGCCGTTCCATGCGCGGAGGAGATGCCCCAACTACTCCCCCGTCCTCCTTTTGACCCCGACTCCATCGCCTACTCCTCCCTCCCTCGAATCCTTCCCTCTCCACTCGGGCATAAAAACCCCCATCGGCTCCAGCACGCACCCTTGCTTCCCAAGCTCTCCCACCACCCTCCATCGCCTCCTACCACTCCAAGGAGCACCCCACAGCAACCGATTGGACCTTCATCGCCCCAGTCGCCACCGCTGCTCTCCCCTGCACTGGCGACCCCGTAAACCGGATCTCTCCCTCTCTTCCTCCATTTTCCAATTGCGTTCACCAGAAGCGTCTCCATGCTCCACTAATCACGTTGATACTTGCCTGTGGACAGGTGATCGCCCGTAGAGTGCCAGCACCGAGGCTCCCTTCCGGCCGCCGCACCCTCTCCGTCGCCAGACTCCTCTACAGCATCCCAGCTCCCATCTCCGCCACCAATGTGAGCCCCTTGGCCCCCTGTCCGTGTAACCGCAACCGATTGGGCTATCTCACCATTGGTGACCTCCCTCGCCACCAAATAGCCGAAGCACTCCCTTCTCCCTCCTACCTTCTCCATTGATCCCCTCCCCTTCCACAGCCCCAAAACGGGTTCCCCTCTCGAAAACCTACCCACAGATGCCCTCAGTTACCGCCGACGAGCCCCCTGGTGCCCAGGCCGCCGTCTCCACAGTAACACTGCCTCGGGGGCACTGTAGCAGCGGGAGGAGGAAGAAGACCCCCTCCCCGCGACGTGGCCCTCCCTCCACCGTCCGATCTTTTTAATCCCATTCCCCCTCGTTCGTCTGATCCCCGTACCGGTTCGCTCGTCCCCGTTGTGTCATAGCCGTCCGATCTTCGTAAATGCCCCGCCCCGCAGTCGTCGGATCACCCGTACCGCTTCGCCGCATCCCCGCTCCGTTGCCGTCCATCCCGCCACGCGGCAACCATCTGGACCGCACGAGCGCGCGCTATCGGGCCGAGCCCACGGCCTGCCTCGCCGCGCAGCGCGCGCGCATGGGCCGCCGGGCTGTGCGTTTGAATCCCCGGCCGGGCCACACTGTAGCACTGGGCCGGCCATTCACTGTTCATCCCGATTTTCCTGAGTTTATTGATTTCTAAAATCCCAGAAAATCCAAATAAATCCTAGAAAATCACAGAAAATCCCAAAAATTCTCAAATTTCACCACCTTACTCCAAATAATGTCCTGAACCCATTTTTGGCCTCCTTGTTCCCAAATTCATCCCAGATAAATTCCTAAAATTCCAATTTAGAGATTTATGCATTTTACTCCTTTTTAAATAGTTTATTTTCTCTCGCTTGATTAGTCTCAAGCTGGACTTAATTATTTTATGTGTTTGCGCTAGTTTCAGAGGTCCCGGAAGTTCAAGTGCAGTCTCAGGATCCAGGTGCTTCTACGTTCGAGTTAGCCGAGATCGTCCAGATTATCGGCAAGTCTCAAATCCTTTGATCATGTTGCAATCCATGTTATTTAATTATGTTATTATGCCATTTGCATTAAGCTAGTTTTGAAATGTTAGTTCAAAATAAAATAAAATGTTTAGAATGACATGATATGTAGTTAAACCTACCACCGACAAATGCTATGTTAAACTTGTAGCCATGCCTTTGTAACCCTAGAAATAATTATCTGTTAATCTAGATAATCGTAGGTTATTATTATCATGCAAAGTCTTACACTAATAAGGTTGTGGCTGCGGGCCAATAGAAATTGGAAAACCCGACTCTAGGGCAGGGTGGTATGGGACACCGTGCCCTAGGGCGGAGATTGTCGACGTGCAGAATAGGGTAAGGGTTGGGGAAGGAGCCGCGAAACGGTCTTCACCCACCTCTTACCCTAGGTTGTAAGGTCGCGGACCTGACCGGGGTTGCGGACTCCGAGGGAAAAATGTAAGGACCAGACCCTTACGCTGAGCAAATGACATGGTGACCGCTCAACCACAGGAGTTGACCTGTCAACACTGGTTTAGTAGTTGCTCAACTCGATTGAAACTCTACAGGTGTTGAGAGGCAGGAGTTTGGGTAACAAGGTTAGGCAGGCCGTGCTGCGGGTGCCCAACAACGGTAGAGTTCACTCGAAGCGGACGTTTGTTTTCATGTGCCAGACCCGAGTGGATTCTACCGGGTAGAGCCTATATAAAGAGTTGAGCAGTGAAACGACCTGGCTTTCTTAACCCGGACGCGGAAGTTAAGGAATCGTGTGGGTAAAGCTGAGCAAACTCTGCAGAGTCAAATAAATGGTATTCGAATACGCCGTGCTCCCGGTTAATGGAGCTGTGTCACTTGGGTGAATCCAGCAGCGAAGCTTAAGTAGTTTTGTAAATGCTTTAATTTGATTAGTTGGTTAATTAACTCTTCATGAAAAACCCCTGAGATCTTAAGGAGTGGTTTTGGGTCCGTTTTATAAAAATGTTTGCAAATAAAACTGCATCCACTCAAAGTTAGTAAACCAAATATACTCCTTTCCTTTGTTAATCCGCGCATGTAGTAAGTTAAAGTCCCTTTGGGGCTTGCTGAGCCGGTTGTTTGGCTCACGGCTTGCTTAATCCCCTCTTTAGAGGATCAAGACGAAGGTGAAGATTTCCCCGTCAAGGACGCCCCTGAGGATCGCTTCTTCGACGAGGATCCGTGGCTTCAGGTCTTGGCCGCGCTCAAGCGGATCTTGGAGCTTTTATAATGTAAATATACTTTGGGCTTGCACGCCCCGCTGTTGAAAACTGGATGTTATCCCGTATTTTAAATATATGCTGGACTTTTGTTGTAAGCATGTAATGGTATACTCTTGCGCGACACTCCATAACTGTTCATACGTGAATAGTTGCGAAATGCCGTGTCCGTACGCGCCCCTAGAAACGGGGGCGTTACACAAATATCGTTATGGGAAAATAATGGACCCTGGCCAGTAGACAAAGGCATAAAATGTTGCCACCAACAGCGGCCGCGAGCCACGCCAATGGGCGCTGCCCTGCAGTCCCGTGCGTGCCGTCGCCCTCCAGTCATCTTGGAAAGGAATTTTCTTCAGTCATCTTCCCCCTCCTGCAGCCGCACCACACATGCTGCCGTCTCATCCGACCGTCACTCTTCTCGTTCCGGCTCCCGGCCATCGACGCGAGCATAGGCAGGTGCCGCGGCGGCATGCGGTGGTGTGATGAGGTGGTCGCGTGCAAAGACTTCAGATCGCGGAACGGGCGCACCGTCATGGCTACTCGAAGGCACGAGCGGATGAGCACATGTCGCAACACAAGTCGCAACAGCCTCCGGCAAGTGCACCTTACAATGCATTCTTTCACCTAAGAATGGTTTGGCATTCTTGCCAACAATGAATGCTCTGGGATTTAGAATAGGATACATACACTAGGCAGTTATTAAATCACCTAACAGTCAGTTAATTCGCATGAAGGGAATCCAATCCCTGTTGGGTAATCTAGCTCGGATCAGTTTCCGTTTCTTACACGTTTTAGCTAACACAGGAGATTCCTTTTTGGTTTGTAGAGTCCAGAACTCCTTTGCGTCACGGTGTACACGGATACGGTTTTGTAATCCGTTTTGTCTTGGTTTTGTATTCCATTTTAGAGTCATATTTGTACCTATTTAAGAGCAATAGAATCATGAGAAAAGCTATACCAAGGCAGCACCAAAATCTCTCTGAAGCTCATTGAGTCTTTTGCGTGCGTGTGCTGTTTCTTGTCATTGCCGGCAAGAGAAGTAGTACTCATTGTTTTTGTGCCTACGTGTGAGTCTTCATCAGCATCGGCAAGGAGAAGCCTCAGGTGGAGATGACACTTGGTATCAGAGCCGGATCGGCCCCGGGAGCGTGATCAAGCAAGCGTGTAAAGCCAACATGTCGTGCCATCGATTGGCTTCACCGCCAAGGCAGTCTCGGGAGGAGACGCCGCCGCCATCGGGGACCGGTGGCGGCAGCGGCGGAACGGAGCGCGGTCTGGTGATCCACCAGGTCACCAAGGAGGTCAGCAGCAGTGGGGCGTTCCCGACGCTCACGAAGACCAACTACTTTGACTGGGCGACGCTCATGCGCGTGATGGGGCAGGCGCGCGGCCTATGGAATGCGGTGAGCATCGGCACCGCCAACTACGTCGAGGATCGTATGGCGCTGGAGGTCATCGCCAAGGTAGTCCTGGCAGAGTTGATGGGAACCATCGCCAGCAAGGCGACTGCCAAGATCGCGTGGGACGCGATCAGCACCATGCATGTCGGCATGGAGTGCGTGCGCAAGGCGAAAGCCAACACACTCCGGCGCGAGTTTGACGGGGTCAAGTTCCGCGACGGTGAGACTATGGATGAGTTCGGTGTCCGCATCAACAGGATCGCACATCAGCTCGCAGTCCTTAATGACGCCTACACAGAGGAAGAGATCGTCCGCAAGTTCCTCCAGGCACTCCCGCCAAGATACACACAGATCGCCATGGCGATCGAGACCCTCCTCAACCTGAGCGAGATCTCCATCGAGGAGCTCATCGGTCGGCTCAAGTCTGCGGAGGAGCGACATGGTCTTGGCGGTGGCTCCATCGCTAGCTTGAATCTCACCGAGGACGAGCTGATCGCGCGTGTGGCGACGAATATGCAGCTCTCTGACGAGGGGCCTTCAAGACAGCCCAAGGGGTTGTCGTCGAATCAGAGGAGAGGACGTGGCCCAGGGCGTGGCAAGGAAGGTGGCTTGCGCACAGGTTCCAGGCCACCCAAAGCTCCAGGCAGCAGCGGCAATGACGCCAACTCAATCGGCAAGGATCAATGCTGATATTGTGGGAAGACCGGACATTCGGCCCATGAATGTCGGAAGAAGAAACATGACGAGGCGGCCCATGCAGTCCATGTCAAGGAGAAGACAGAGCCCACCTTATTGGTGGCAACGGCGACAGTCAACGCACCACCTCCACTTGCGCCTGCTCCATCCTTCCCCAATCCTAACTCTCCACTGGTGTCTGCACTGCCGGTGGAATCCTCCTTGGTCCACCTCGAGGAAGAAGAGCTGTTCATCCAGCTCGGCGGAAAGGGCGTCGGTGACTGCACCCGGTGGATTCTTAACACCGATTCTCTAGTAGCATCTGCATCGCCGGCTGACTCTTCCTTGATCCACCTTGAGGAAGAGAAGTTGTTTGTCCAGCTCGGCGAGAAGGGTGTCGACGACTGCACCCGGTGGATTCTCGACACCGGCGTGATCAATCATATGACGGGGGTGAAATCCGCCTTCGCCGAGCTTGACGCGGGGATCCACAGTATTGTCCGATTCGGGGACGGCTCCGTCGTCGGCATCGAAGGGCGTGGCACGGTGCTCCTCAACTGCTAGAATGGGGAGCACCAAGAGCTCGGTGGCGTCTACCACATCCCCAAGTTGACGGCGAACATAGTCAGCTTCGGCCAACTGGATGAGGATGGCTTCAAGATCCTGATCGAGGACGGGATTCTCAGGATCTGGGACCAACGGCGGCGGCTGATGGCGAAGGTGCAGCGCTCGCCAAGCCGACTCTACGTCCTCGACCTTGACATCGGCAAGCCGGTGTGCCTCGCCGCGCGGAGCAGCTAAGCAGCCTGGCAATGGCATGCCAGGTACGGCCACCTCGGCTTTCAGGGGCTCAAGCAGCTCGCGCAGGGGGAGCTGGTGCGTGGGCTCCCGCAGATCGACCACGTCGTCCAGGTCTGCGAGAGCTGTCTCACCGGCAAGCAAAGGAGGCACCCATTCCCGGCAGCAAGCGTGTACCGAGCCAAGAACCTGCAAGAGTTGGTTCACACCGACCTGTGCGGGCCCATCACCCCGAAGACGCCCGGCGGCAAACAGCTCTTCCTTCTCGTCGTCGATGACAAGAGCAGGTTAATGTGGATCGTGCTACTGGGGTCAAAAGATGAGGCCACGGCGGCGATAATTCGTCTTCAAGCTCGAGTGGAGGTAGAAGCAGGAAGGAAGCTGGGCACGCTCCGCACAGATCGCGGCAGCAAGTTCACGGCACGGACGTTCGGTGACTATTGCGCTGAGCAGGGCATCCAGCGCCATCTTGCCGCGCCGTATACTCCGCAGCAGAATGGCATGGTGGAGCGGCGCAACCAGACCGTGCTGGGCATGGCGCGAAGCATACTCAAGGCAATGCTCATGCCTGGCTGGTTTTGGGGGGAGGCGGTCACGACGGCCGTTTTCATCCTGAACCGCGTGTCGACGAGGAGCGTCGAGGGGATAACGCCATTCGAAGCATGGTACAGTCACAAGCCACCCGTGCATTTCTTTCGCACATTTGGCTGCGTCGCACATGTGAAGAATGTTGGTGGCCATTAGCGCAAGCTCGAGGATCGCAGCACGCCGATGGTGTTCATCGGGTACGAGCCGGGCTCCAAGGCATACAAGTTCTACAATCCGAACACTGAACATGTGATCATATAACGCGATGCGGTGTTTGATGAAGCAAGGGCCTGGGACTGGAGCAAGCACGGCGAGGGTTCAAGCACGGCGGACTCGGAACCGTTTCATGTTGACCAAATAACAGTAACGGTCCACCATGACATGGGAATGCAGGACGCGGCACACAACGCCACGATGGGCAGCGAGACACCGACGGCACATGCGACCCCCGGTGTGGTGACACCCACGTGCGGGTCTGAGCCCCACACGCCACTGTCAGCCCCAATCCCTGCGGAGCAGATCGAGTTCGTTTTGCCACCGAGCGGGGACCTGGACATCGACGACGAACACGATGATGACGCCCCGCTCCGGTTCAGGACACTGGAGAACATCCTCGGCCCGGCAGCAATTCCAGGACTGGCAGAGCGGGAGATGTGAGATGATCTGCTGCTCGCAGTGGGCGATGAGCCTGCCATGTTCGAAGAGGCTCGTGGCGAGGAATGCTGGCGGAAGGCGATGATCAAGGAGATGGCGTCGATCGAACAGAACAACACATGGACGCTCGTCGACCTGCCTTTAGGCCACCGTCCAATCGGCCTAAAATGGGTCTTCAAACTGAAGCGCGATGAACGGGGGCCATCATCAAACACAAGGCGAGACTCGTGGCGAAAGGCTACGTCCAGCAACAGGGGATCGACTACGACGAGGTCTTCGCGCCCGTTGCTCGGATGGAGTAGGTCTGGATGCTGCTCGCTGTGGCGGCTCAGGAAGGTTGGCTTGTGCATCGCATGGATGTCAAGTCGGCGTTTCTCAATGGTGACCTGAGCGAAGAGGTGTACGTCTGGCAACCGCCAGGTTTTGTCACGACTGGGCATGAAGAGAAGGTGCTGAGGCTACGAAAGGCCTTGTACGGACTCCGTCAAGCACCGCGCGCTTGGAATGTTAAGCTCGACAGCAGCCTCCATGACCTCGGCTTCACCCGGTGCACCAGCGAGCACGGTATGTACACAAGGGGCGTCGCGACGTCACGCGTGGTGGTGGGCGTCTACGTCGACGATCTCATCATCACGGGATCACGCTCGGAGGACATCAATACGTTCAAGGGCGAGATGCGTCGACTCTTCCGCATGAGCGACCTGGGGTTGCTCTCATATTACCTCGGGATCGAGGTGAAGCAGAGCTGGGATGCCGTCATGTTGTGCCAGGCGGCGTATGCACGCAAGCTGCTTGAAAAAGCGCAGCTTGAAGGCTGCAACGCGTGCCAGATGCCCATGGAGGTGCGTCTGAAGCTGTCCAAGAACAGTACCACGCCAGAGGTGGACTCAACGATGTATCGCAGCTTGGTGGGAAGCTTGCGGTACCTGGTGCATACACGGCCCGACATCGCTTTTGCCGTGGGCTACGTGAGCAGATTCACGGAGAAGCCCCATCAGGAGCACCTCGTCGCCGTCAAGCATTTGCTCCGGTACATCTCTGGCACGATCGACTACGGCATCATCTACTCCAAGCGCTCGAACGGTGAAATTCACCTAACGGGCTACAGTGACAGCGACTTGGGGGAGATGTGGATGACAGGAAGAGCACCACCGAGATCATCTTCTTCCTTAGTGAAATGCCAATTTCTTGGCAATCCCAGAAGCAAAAGGTGGTAGCGCTCTCCTATTGCGAAGCGGAATACATCGCGGGCGCGGCGGCAGCATGCCAAGCGGTATGGCTCTCGCGGCTGCTGGGCGACGTGATCGGCACCAAGCTTCAGCCGCCACAATTGAAGATGGATAACATGTCTGTGATTGCCTTAAGCAAGAATTCTGTCCTTCACGACAGAAGTAAGCATATCGATACTAAATTCCACTTCATCCGTGAATGTCTGGACAACGGGAAGATATGCTTGGATTTCACGAGCTCTCAGGAATAGCTCGCTGACATTCTGACTAAGTCACTCGGACGCACCAAGTTCTGTGAATTGCGCGAGAAGATTGGCGTCGTCAAGGTCAAGTGAACCGAGCAAGAATTAGGGGGAGATTGTTGGGTAATCTAGCTCGGTTCAGTTTCCGTTTCTTACACGTTTTAGCTAACACAGGAGATTCCTTTTTGGTTTGTAGAGTCCAGAACTCCTTTGCGTCATGGTGTACACGGATACGGTTTTGTAATCCGTTTTGTCTTGGTTTTGTATTCCGTTTTAGAGTCATATTTATACCTATTTAAGAGCAATAGAATCATGAGAAAAGCTGTACCAAGGCAGCACCAAAATCTCTCTGAAGCTCATTGAGTCTTTTTCGTGCGTGTGCTGTTTCTTGTCATTGCCAGCAAGAGAAGTAGTACTCAGTTGTTTTTGTGCCTGCGTGAGAGTCTTCATCAACATCGGCAAGGAGAAGCCTGAGGTGGAGACGACAATCCCCTGTTTAGTTCTTGCATTCCAAACCATATTGTGAACATCGTCATCTCCTTACTATGAATTTGATTCTGCACATGAAGGGAATCAAATTCGATTTCATATTTTTGCAAACCATATTGTTCAGATTTGATTCAAGGGCTGAAGCATCAAAATTGCTATGAAAAAAGGATCTGAAGCAGCAATACTGTTCATGCACACCCGCACATCGTTGGTGATCACTGCTGCCGTCGATGGCCGGGAGCTGGGAAGAGAAGAATGGAGGTCGAATGAGAAGACGAGCTTGTGCGGCTGCGGGAAGGGGCAAAGTACCAGGTGAGATGGGAAGATAACTGTTGAGGAACCGTCGCTGGCGACCAGTCCGAGCGATTCCTCTGTTTAGAACAAGAACGAATCAATCACAAAATCACAGAAGAATAGATTGAACACACAAAGAGGTAGAGAGGACTCCCGGTCTTTGTTTATTGCTTTTCTTTCATGCGTACATAATGAGGGGGTCTAGGTCCCTATTTATAGCCTACGGTGGGGTGCCCAATTAGATCAGGACTCTTGGATAGAGTCCAGGTTTCCTAACACTCCCCCTTGGGCACTCACCCAACATGCTCATGCCTCGTCAAAACTCCATAAAAACCCAGTGGGAAAAATTTGGAGAAAGAGTACATGATACATGTGATGTTGCGATGCACGAATTGCCTCATTAAAAACCTTGGTCGAGAAACTTCATGGAAAACTCGTCAAGGGAAAAAGAGTACAATTCACCCAAATTCATTTGGTCTACAGGACTTTATTTTGGGTACTTAATCTTAATGATCAAGATTTATTAGCGGGCTTGTGAGAATTCTCCCCCTGAATTCTGCACTTCTCTAAGTCTCATCATTCCAATTCAACGCACGCACATTTCAAAGCTAGATGCGGGGAGTGACTTAGTGAATAAATCTTGCGAGATTTTCACATGACTTAGTATGCAGTACTTTAACCTCGTCCATCCTTTGCAATTCATGTGCATAGAAGAACTTGGGGTTGATATGCTTTGTGAGATGACTTTTCACATAGCCCGTTTGCACTTGTGCAACGCAAGCGGCATTATCTTCATAGATAATTGTGGGGGTTTGCACAATGTTCATCCCACATGACTGCTGGATGTGGTGAACCATTCGGCGGAGCCAAGCGCACTCTCGTGCGGCTTCATACAGTGCTATAATTTCTGAGTAGTTCATCGAAGTAGCTACCAGGCTTTGCTTAGACGATTTCCATGAAATTGCAGTTCCACCACACAGGAATACATAGCCTGTTTGTGACTTAGCAGTATGCGGGTCTGACAGATACCCAGCATCTGCATAGCCAATCAAGTTCAGATCTTGATTCTTTCTGTAAAACAATCCGAGGTCCTTGCTACCTTGGAGGTATCGGAAAATGTCCTTTATGCCCTGCTAATGCCTTTTGGTGGGCTCTGCACTGTACCTTGCTAAGAGGTTCACGGCAAATGCAATGTCCGGTCTAGTGCAGTTTGCTAAATACATGAGTGCTCCCACTGCACTCAAGTATGGGAATTCTGGTCCCAGGACTTCCTCCCCCTCTTCCCTTGGTCGGAAAGGATCTTTTTCTTACTGTAAAGACCTATCGGTCATCGGTACTTTCGAGGGAAATGCCTTCTCAAAGCTAAACCTTTCGAGCACCTTCTTGGTGTAGGTCGACTGATGTACCAAGACTCCTTCAGGGACATGCTCAAGCTGCAGGCCTAAGCAAAACTTGGTCTTGCCCAAATCTTTCATTTCAAATTCTGACTCCAAGTAGGAGCTTACTTCTTTTATGTATTCGGCTGTCCCGATGATATTCAGATCATCTACGTACACAGAGATTATACAGAATCCATTCTGGGATTGCCGTATGAATACACAAGGACAGTCTTCATTGTTCGTGTAGCTTTTCTTGCAGAGAAAGTCGCTCAAGCGATTATACCACATTCTTCCAGATTGTTTCAGTCCATACAGTGACTTTCTGAGTTTCACACTGTACAGATTTCTATTTGCTCTGTCTTGGTTCGAGAGAGGAATTTCTTCAGGGACTCTCATGTAAATCTCCGAATCCAAGTTACCGTAAAGATATGCAGTCACAACATCCATCAATTTCATTTCTAAATTCAAGTTCACTGCCATTGAGATCAAGTATCTAAAGGTAATTCCACTCATGACTGGGGAGTAGGTTTCTTCATAATCAACTCCAGGACGTTGAGTGAAACCTTGGGCTACCAGCCTTACTTTGTATCTTACTACTTCATTTCTTTCATTTCTCTTTCGAACAAATACCCACTTGTGCCCAACGGGGTGTATGTGGGGAGGTGTGCGGCATACGGGCCCAAACACCTCTCTTTTATTCAGAGATAGCAATTCAGTTGCTATTGCCTTCTTCCAATCTTCCCAATCTGATCTTTTCTTACATTCAGCGAGCGATGCAGGCTCGGGATCAAGATCGATGATGGTGGCAATTTTCTTTGCGAAGTAGATATCGATATTAGCTGTTGTCCTATTCAGGGACTCTCCCGCGTGCGCATAATTTATAGCTATTTCTTCATGAGTTGCTTCTTCTGGAGCTTCACCTTGCGCATCGCTTCTTTCAATTGCGGTGGCAAGTTCCTTTAATTTTTTTTTCGGCTCCGATGTGTGCGCACACATCCATGCCGATGGGGATATTCAGATCCGGTATGCCCTTTTCGGAAGGTGTCATACTTGTGCCAGGTCTCAACTGGCTCCCCTTCTCATTCTGGGGGACTTCAATGATCGGCTGTGATAAATCCCACTTATCCTTTTTCGCCAGGCGTCCCCGGTTACTAAGGATTCGAGGAACCGAAGTTCTCATCCTCTTTTTTATTTTTCTGAGGCCTCTGGACGAGATTAGGGATACCTTCTGCTTTCTTTGGTATTTCAACCCTCTCCGGTGCAGTGCGTGCAGACACATGCGACTTAGTCACGCTCTTCAAATCACTAAAGTGATTAGGCAGTTGATTTGCTAGTTCTTGCAAATCGATTGTCTTCTAGACTTCTCTTGTCTTCTGGACTTTTCTTTTTGCTTCACTAATGCGCTGGTCATCTGCATGAATTCCCGTGGCTTGCCATGTAATGTCGTCTGGACTTCTCTAGTGCACGGGTCATCTGCATGGATTCCCCAGGCTTGCCACATAATTTCCCGACATTCTTCATCAAGGGGTTGATTTCCTCCCCCTAATGTTGGGAAATTTTCGGTGGTGACACTTGCGTTAATTGCATAGGTGAATGGATGTTGTAGGCCAAAGGTCTAAGGTTGATGAGATTCGCTGCATAAAGGACTGCGTGTCCCCAATATGTAGCTGCTAGATTTCAATTATACAAGAGGGTTGGGCAATAAATTTGATTCTTGTAATTAAAGTCTCTGCCAAACCGTTCTGGGTATGGACATGCGGTACCGAATGCTCAACTGTAATTTCCATCGCCATGCAATAATCATCAAATGCTTTCGAAGTAAATTCTCCGGCGTTGTCCATTCTGATGGACTTGATATGATGATCTGGAAACACATTTCTGATGCGAATGATCTGCGAGATCAATTTTGCAAAGGCGAGGTTCCTTGTGGACAACAAAACCCACATATGACAACTTTGAGGAAGCGTCAATGAGCACCATAAAATTCTTAAATGGCCCTAAGATGGGCTGAATGGAACCGCAAATGTCTCCTTGGATGCGTTCCAGGAATGCAGGGACTTCATCCTTCACTTTCAGAGTGGAGGGTCTAGTTATTAGTTTCCCGGTGGCACATGCAGGGCACACAAAATCTTCATGATTCGGGAAATTCTTCACATTAATATTATGCCCTTGGGAATTATTTATTATGTTTTTCATCATCCTAAGACCTGGGTGGCCTATTCTATCATGCCAGAGACAGAAGAGTTCAGAGCTTCTAAACACTATTTTCAGAACAGTGTACGCTGCAGGCACTTTAATGTTGGTATAATATGGCCCAGTTTCTAATGAAGAAAGTTTTTCTAATTCTCTTTTCATTCTCTTCGCGCTTCATAATGAGCAGGTATTCCTTACCGTACTCTTCTTCAGTCTCAACGTGGAAACTATTTGCGCGTATATTCTTAAAACTTAAGGGAGTTATAGTCGATTCTAGGTACAATAAGGCTTCTTCAATGACCAAAATTGTGCCCATTGTGGCTCTTTCCGAACCAATTATACATGCATCGCTTCCGGCGATTGTTGTAAGGCTGCTAATGTTCTTACGAATCGACTGAAAATACTCAATCTCTCTTAAGATGATATGCGTTGTGCTGCTGCTAGCTAAGCACACTTCCTTCATAGGGCGCTACACGTGTTCTAATATAGGGTATTTATTAACATGTACGAGAAGACAATCAACACATAAATAAAATACTCCAATATCAGAACATATCATGCCATCATAAACTGAATAAATGAATGAATTCATCAAATATCATCCAACCATCACGAGAAAAAAAACAATTCTTAAGTACCATCCATGCAAATTCTTAACATATTCTTCCACACAAAACAAATGACAATTAAAGTCTAAATGCATTTTGTGCACTAGACTTCTTCTGCTATTTTCTCGGGGTGACATTCTCTTCAGGAGAAATCATGGCGTTGGCTGCTTCTAGGTTGAGAAAGGGTTGCTGCTATCGTGATGGTTTCAACCTTCGCTAGTGCAGGCAGCTACTCCGAACTCTCCCCCTCAGCCGATGCAAAGTGGGCTTCATGATGCCCTTTGCCATCCCGGTTTGGCTTGCTGGCCTTATTCTCTCGTGGAGCATTTGATTCGCCTTTCTGGACTGCGGCCTTACCCTTCCTTCCCCTTTTCTCTATCAAGGGCTTTCGCACCTTGTTGCTTCCAACGTTGGCTTCATGGCCAGTGGAGCTCCCAGATGGCTGAGTGACTTAGTTCTTATGGAGAACTTCGTTCTGAGCCTCTGTGACTTGCATCATATCTATTAATTCGGCATATTCCTCATAGCCGTCTTAACGATAATTGCGTGCGGATTGTACTTCATTGGGGTGGAAGGATTTTCTCAATTTTCTGTATTGGGGTACATATCCTGTGCAAGGCAGAATTGTTTTCCCCTGACCGTCTTAAAGTCGGCAAAACTCAGTCTAATCCACTCTTGCTCTGCTTTGAGGAAGAATGGTGTACTTTAGCCTCTCAAGCCGCTTCTTGAGTGCGGTCCAGAGTGCTAGCGCGCTAATCTCCGTTATGTACTCATTCTTAAGAGTGAGACAGAGGTTGGGCGTCATACGGTCCGCCAATCCAATAGCTGCGCGGAGCTTCCTGGCTCCAAGCACAATCTCGACATCGGATGCCAACATCAGATAGTTTTGGCCATGCTGGGCCAGCTCCTCGAACTCCCAGTTCGTGATGCTAGTCATCTAAATGTGTATAAGTCTACTGCTGGTAGACATGCACAGAATAATTCACTGCGGGTAAATAAATGGTACAAAGGTTCTCGCAATGTTTCATAATTTTCAGTGCATTTTCTATAATTTTACTGCTAATTTCAGTGATTAAAAGCAATTTAAACAATTACAATTAACCAAAAACAGTAAATAAATACAGAAAATACAGAAAGTAATAATGACAGAAATAAATATGCTTCAAATGCTGAAAAATAATGCAAAAATCGGATTCCCGATGCCCTTTTATGCTAAAATATGATATTTCAGCAAATTCCGCAATTTCGGGGGTTTTTACGCAAATTTTCAGTTCAGAGAAAAATTCGCGCAATTTTCCGATTTACTGAGGGGTTTTCTGCAAAATTCTGTACCCGCTCGTAATTTTAAGGTCCTTTCCGTAATTTTCAGAACTACGAATGCCTTTATGCAAAATTTCGGGACTTGGATGCAAGTTCTTGGGGCCTTTCTGTAATTACCAGAACCTCAGGGGTTTTCCCACAAAATTCCGGCGCCGGCCCACTGTGCCTTTTTTTTCTTTTGTTTCTATTTTACCATCCGGCCATTTACCCCCTTTTCCCCCGGCCCATCAAGCCGGTTCAGCCGGCATAACTAGAGTGGGGCTTTTAGGGTTTCCCTATCCACTCAATTGGGGGCGGCGGCGGCTCCGGCCCATTCGGCCAACTGAGCAACGCGAGGGAGGCGGCGGCGCCATGCGCACCGGCGGCGACGCCGTGCAGGGCGTCGGGCTTGGCGGCGATGCGCGAGAAGGCGCGGAGCTGGCGGCGGCTCTTTGCCGAGCGGGAGCAAAAGTTTCGGGAGCAGGGAGCGGCGGTGGGCCGGTGCGTGGCTGCTGGCCGGAAGGCGGTGGGCCGGGCTTCGGCGACGCCATGCGAGCCATCGGCCGGAGGCTAGGGTGGCGGGGCCGGCGCAAGGCAGTGGCGGGGCCGTGTTTGGGAGGCCGGCGGCTACGGGCGAGACCGGCTCCGGGGAAGGCCGCCAGGCTGCGCAGTGGGGGGACACGGCTGCAAGCCGGTGAGGTGCGGCGGGTGGCGGCCGGTCAAGGGGGCGCGCGCGGAGGTCCAGCTCGGCTGCGGGCGAGCGGCGGCCAGGCAGGCTATGCAGAGCCGGCGTGAGGCGACGGCGCAGCGGTGGCCAAGATCTGCCCATGCGGGTGCATGAACCGGAGCAGCGGCGGCTGGAGCTCGCTCGTGCGGGAGCGGGAGGCGAGGCTGCGGCCGGGGCTCGCGCGTGCGGGCGCGTGGACCAAAGCAGCGGCGGCCGGCGCGCACGATTGGGGTTAGGCCACGAACGGCGGTGGCTTCCCCCGGTGGCGTCCAATCAACCGACGGCGGCGGCCAACCGGGTTCACGGCACACAGGCGAAAACTAAGCGGCCGGCGGCGAGCGCATTCGGGCGATGGCCAAGTAGCCGGTGGCGGCCATGCGGCTATCTTCGGGCACTGCTTCGGCCGGCGGGGCGCGTAGCTCGAGGTGCTGTAGTCGTTCGGGACCGAGACATCGGGCGACAAGCTATGCGGGACAGCCGGTATGTTCTGGTGGCCGGTTGTAGGCCGGCGGCCGAGGTGCCGTGCGGGGCAGCGCCGTCTGCAGGGCGGCGATCGGTGGCCAACCGGCGGCAAAGCCGGTGACTAGCGCATGCGGTGCCAGCCAGATTAATGTCCTTTTTTTCCCATGCAGTGGCCGAACAGATCAATGCTCAAGTTTGTCATGCAATGATTATTCAGAATCAAACAAAACCAAGTAAAATTCGTTTCCAATCTATGATGCAATCAACATCTACCCCGTTTCGTAATCTACCGATCGACATTGTGCCGGCGATTTCAGATCTGCTCGCGGTAGATTTGGGGCGGATTTGCATCGTTCTACAGTGCAATCAATATCTACCCCGTTTCACAATCTACCGATCGGCATTGTGCCGGCGACTTCAAGTCTGCTAGCGGTAGATTAGGGCGGATTTGCATTGTAGAATTTCAATCTAGAACGCGAAAAGAAAATACAGATTCAAAAGCGATCTAGAAAATTCAATCTGTGCTTCGATGATTACCTCGTTCACCGGAGCGAAGTCGTGCTGATAACGTGTTGAGGAACCGTCGCTGGCGACCAGTCCGAGCGATTCCTCTGTTTAGAACAAGAACGAATCAATCACAAAATCACAGAAGAATAGATTGAACACACAAAGAGGTAGAGAGGACTCCCGGTCTTTGTTTATTGCTTTTCTTTCATGCGTACATAATGAGGGGGTCTAGGTCCCTATTTATAGCCTACGGTGGGGTGCCCAATTAGATCAGGACTCTTGGATAGAGTCCAGGTTTCCTAACAATAACTAGGGGTTGCTTTGAGATTGCTTTTTGCCAGGTGTGCGGTGCCGAATCGAGGTCCTACATGACGTCGAAGGACCGGGGTTCTGCGTATTATTCTTCCGTCCGCACGGGCCTTATTGCTTCCCATCGGAACTTCAAGACCGAGCAATGTTGCCCCATCCTCTGTAATTACGAGATTTGGCTGTATTGGCTTAGAAAAGACAAAAGATAATACGAATATTTGATTTTTTGAAATTGGTCTCTTCGCTTCTCTTGCTATTGTCTCGTTCCAGGATAAGAAGGGATTATGGGTGTATCACTCACCTCACTCCTCTCGCTCCCGTCACGCACATGTATCTTTGCCTCACTTTTTTCATCATTCATTCTCTCCTTCTAAAGGCACTTCTTTTAGCCAAAAGCTATAAGCCGCAGTAAAAAATATCAACAAAAACCAATATGAATGTATCTTAGACCATGTTCTTTTTAGCTTCTAAAAGCTGCTTTTCGGCTTTTTTTTACAGTAACTAGTTTTTAAACGGGGTATTTTTCAAGATAGAGTTTACTTGTTAATTGTAATACATACTGTACCGACTTCATTTATATCGGTAAAAACCGCATGTGAGTTTCTGTTACTCCGTAATCCCTCGCACAAACATCCCAAAAGCAACAAGCCGCAGCCAAAAGTCACAAGCCACAACAAAAAAGAACAGGCCCTTAGATTGTTTTGATATAAGTTAGCATTTGTGGTGCAGATTTCATTTGGGATTCCAATTCAATTTGTACCACTGAATTTGGTGTGTTTTGATATGTGAAAAAGGCAAACAAAAATTGAGAACAGTTAATTGTTTTTTAGTGTTCGAGTTTATCCATATATTATGTATCAAATGCTGCTGTGCAAACTAGAATGACTAGTCATCAACTCGTGTATCCACATGGGCTACATGTCTTCATTAGGCTTTTTATTAATATTAAATGTTGCATATTTAATGTGAAATCATATAAATTTGGAACACAATTTGTGATTTAAATTTTGAATGTTTTAGTTATGAAAAACTCAAAACTATAGTTAAACTATTTTATTATATATATCCAACAAATTACATTTTTAATTCTGAATTTGATTTAATTTGGCGGTTGGTTTTACATATGTTCGGAATTCAATTCTAGCTCCGATATGTGTCCATGTATTGTTTCCTCTGAATTCATTATTCTTTTTTTTAAAAAAAAATTGGCTGCTTGTTCTTCTCGGATACAAACAATCCAATATTCCAATTTGCCTTAATTTTGTGTCCCCACTGAGGTGGGAATTTCTTACTATTATTTTCTTTCTCTGATTAACTCAGGAAATGCTAGCCTGTTTCCTCCCCGATATACCTATCCTCCACTCAAATAGATTGTCCTAAGGGTGCCATACTCTTGGAGCCCAAGCTATACTATTGAAAACTCATTCCTGTTGCGGGTCTAGTTTGACCATCCTGTTCCTTTTTATTTTAAAAATCCATTTTTTTTATATAGCAATCCATGATCAAAGAGAGAACAATATCCATGATCCGCTCAATTCCACCTTGGCAATGTGAGCCTACGTAACGTGGTAAAAGAAAATGAGATGGTTGCGGAAACTTACGTGGATGCAAGCACGAAGCTGATGACCGTGAGAGCCCAGAAGTCCTTGATCCGTAGCTCGCCGATGAAGCCGCCGAGGAGGACTACCGTCGACCACGTCACCGCCAGGAACGCCAGGCCGGTGACGAACTTCCCCATGGTCGCTTGAACCACCGCGTAGTCGTTGATCAGCCATTCTTCTGGCCTCCTGGCGGCCATCGCTTCTTGCCATGTTTTTTGCCTGCTGGATCCTCCCTTGCCCACCCGTCCTACTGTGTCTCTGTGGTCGTCAGCCCTTGTTCCTCTGAACATTTTCCATGCGTTAGCGAATACGTGGATGCAAGTACGTAGCTGATGACCATAAGAGCCCAGAAGTCCTTGATCCGTAGCGCGCCGAGGAGGCCGCCGAGAACTACCGTCGACCACGTCAGCGGCAGGAACGCCAGGCCGGTGACGAACTTCCCCATGGCCGCTTGAACCAACGCGTAGTGGTTGATGAGCCATTCTTCTCGCCTACTGGCGGCCGCCGCTTATTGCCATGTGTTTTTACCTGCTGGATCCTCCCTTGCCCACCCGCCCTACTGTCTCTGTGGTTGTCAGCAGGAAAAAGGCAACAGGAACCGACCGACGGATGGCTGGCTAGCTATGTGCTCAATTAATCAGATGCTCATGGTTGCAGTCCTTTATGTTAAAGAGACTGGAGCAGTGCTCCTCAGGCCAGGTTTTTTTCCCCTTTTGGGGAGGGACTCCCCAGGCCAGTTGGGAATCAAATTGTCGCCTTTCTAAAGCAAAAGGTTTCACTCAAAAAAACAAAAAAAATTATGTATGTTGCGTATACATATCAAAACTGGAGCATGCTTTGCCTAGTGAAATTGAGTTTAATGCGAAATCCATACTGCGGATGTGGAAAAAGTTAAGTGTACAGCACGATAGATGAGCTCGCAAGGAAGAAAAATAGCCCCGGTCCATGCAGTAGGTTGGGCCGTCCCGCATTAGTCTCCCGAAGGTCGAATTTATTTCCATTCTAGAAAGGTGCATATGTATTGTAGGAGTATTTTGGTTTGTTGCATCGTAACCAAACCCTGTGCACCGTGTTATTTATAGCTTTATTATAAAGTCTATTTTAATTTGCAACATCGAATCTTGTTGTCTTTTCGCATTCAATTCTTCGTGTGGTCAATATCACTTACCAATCATTGCTATCTCAATCGTCCTCACAAAAGTTTTTCTAAAAATTTCTTGCACTACAACAACATACGACGATCACAAAATGCTATTGTGAAGCTAACATATTTTGTATCATTCACAATCTACAAAAATCACAAATGGATCAATCGTTACATCGCATTGTCACTTACCTACGTACTTACGAGTTATTGACGCCTTAATCGTCCCCACAAAATTCTTCCAAAACTTTCTCCCACTACAACAATATGCGACGATCACAAAATGTTATTGTCAGTCTAACAGATTTCGTACCATTGACAATCTACGAAAATCACAAACAGACTAACCAACTGACATTGTCTGCCCTTTTATTTCAAAAAATAATAATCTACAAATAAGATTACTACATGTATTATCTACAAAAATTGCTCTTTATTTTTACATAATTACTTCTATCAGATCAATGCAAAAATATTGCTATTATTTTTCTCAATTAAAATTTTAATTGAAATTGCTACTAAAAATAAAAACCTGAAATTTCAATATCAATTTGTATTTTTTAAAAAGCCAGAATGCTGTCGCGACTAGGCAACGCGATAGGCGGCCTGGAAGGTGGGGGGTAGGGGGCACGCCACCTCTCTCGTGTGACGGCCAGGCGTGTTAGGCGGGCTGGCGCGGTTGCCAGGCATGCCAGGAGGGGGTGGCGCGGCGTAGGAGCACACCATGCGGCTCGCGCGACAGGGGGCCGCGCCAGGGGGTCAGATCTGAAATTTTGCAGACCAAAGTGCCATTCTGGAAAATTTGGAGCGGTATAGCTTCATTTCTGTGTGTTTGTCACGAGTCTTTTGTCTTTCTGGAGGGGCGGCGGTGGGTGGTGAGTGGTGTACAGGCTAAGCCAGGTGGGAGACCAGTCCAACAACTTTTGTTCCGCTCCAGGTCATACATGATATCATCATCGCTGTCGGTGAAATAATGGTATTCAGATTCAGTGTCATCCATGAAAGCACAACCTGAACCAACCTGCTCGATCTTCCTCGTAGGCACCCTCAAGCACGATGCTCCAGATCATTCATGTTCTGGTTCTTGCATCCGTACTGTGGCAATGACCTTACAGAACAACATAGAAAAAAGAAACTTTGTAAGCAAAATTGTATCTTGATGATACAAGAAGGAAATAGATTCGTTTCTTAGTGTTCGATCATCGGCATCGCCGCCACCATTTACATTTCAGTTTTATCCATATATTATGTATCAAATACTGCTGCGAAAACTAGAATGACTAGTCATCAACTCGTGTATCCGCACGGGCTACAAGTCTTCAATAGGTTTTTTATTAATATGAAATGTTGCATCTTTAATGTGAACTCGCCACTTGCTCTAGATCAAAACACACGCATGTAGTTGTTGGATTCGGCTCAATACCACCTCGGCAAGCACGAAGCTGATGTCCGTGAGACACCAGAAGTCCTTGATCCCTATCACGCTGATGAAGCCGCCGAGGAGGACCACCGTCGACGACGCCAGCGCCGGGAAAAGGTTTCACTCAAAAAAACAAAAAAAAATGTATGTTGCTGTATACATATCTCAACTGGAGCATGCTTTGCCTAGTGAAATTGAGTTAATGCGAAATCCATACGGCGAATGTGGAAAAAGTTAAGTGCACAGCACGATAGATTTCCAGTGCATAAGGGCGTAAATACGAGAGGAAACTAAAGGAACTGAAACACCGTCGTGACAAGGACATGACGAGTAGGAATTAAGCATCTTCTTTGGCGAAGTCAAAATCAACGTCAACAGATAATTAATTGTGCGGGAAATCTATGGCTCTCCTAGACGCGATAGTCCTAGCAGCGTCGCTTTTCGGACGTGAACAGCAATGTTATTAAGTCATCGACTAATCAGCGATTAATTTACGATTAGTCGTCTAGTCGGTATTTAATGGACGACTAGTGAGACCGACTCGACTGGAGCGATTAGTCGGTACGACGGACGACTAGTCGGCGACAAATCGCGACTAGTCGAGCTGATCTAGCCGGCCGACTGGAAAATAGTAAATCAGTGAAACACGACACGGCCGACCCACAGCCCACGAAGGCCAGCAGTAAGACGGTCATTCCCGTGCGAGCCGTGTAACCCTAGATCATTCCTCTCCCGTGAGTCCTCCCGTGCGAGCCGCCAGAAGCGACCGAAGCCGTCGCCGTACCGTCTTCTCCAGCTGGCCGCCTCCCTCTCCCGTGGTCGTCGCCGTGCCGTCTTCTCCAGCGGGCCGCCTCCCTCTCCCATGGTCGTCGTCGTGCCGTCTTCTCCAGCGGGCCGCCATAGCCTCCTCCTCAGTCGTCGTCTTGTCTCCCCTCTCTCCGACTCTCCGCCCCCCACCCGACTGAAGCTTCACAATTCACACGCGCGCTGCTCCGACTCCCTCCCGCCATGCCAGTACCTTCTTCTCCCCTCTCTCCAACTCTCCGCCCCCACCCGACTGAAGCTTCACAATTCACACGCGCGCTGCTCCGACTTCCTCCTGCCATGCCAGTACCTTCTTCTCCCCTTTCTCCAACTCTCCGCCCCCACCCGACTGAAGCTTCACAATTCACACGCGCGCTGCTGCGACTCCCTCTCGCCATGCCAGTACCTTCTTCTACCACCGCTTCATCCTTCTTATCTGCTTCTTGAAGACCAGAACCAACCAGGTGCTCCTTGCCTCCTTCCTTACTTGATTCTTTTCTTTTGGGGGCGATTTTGGTTGGGGTTTTTCGGGAGAGGTATTGATTTGTCTACTTGGTCCATTGTCCACTTCTTGAACAATGGATTTTGCTTTTCTTTCTCAAGGTGGGTGTTGGGATCCAACGGGCAGGTTCAGGTGCCGGCCGGCCTGGGAGCCACGCTGCGCAACCCCTACAATGAATTGATGTCAAGATTGCTGATTTCATCTGATGGTTTGCAGTTGCACTTTTTTGTCAATCACATCAATACGAACTTCTCTTGCAAAAAGGTACTACTGCTGTCTTTGTGACTTTTGCGTCTTATTTCACAGCATGGGGCATTGGGGCCGATATAGTACCTGTTAAATAAGTCATTAGTTCATTAGTACTTTGGTAGGAATTAGCAAAACGAGCTACATCATTTCTGTAGTAGACTGACCGACTAGTCGACACTAGTCGATCGACTAGTCGACTAGTCGGTCAAGTCGCCCCCTTGGCGACTCGACTTTACGACTTAATAACATTGGTGAATAGTACTGTCGTTATTGCCGTTTGATGGCTGCAGTACTGTCGTTACTACCGTTTGATGGGTGGTCGGACGGGTGAGATAACGTGGGTACTGAGGACATGTAAAGCAGCTTCACAGCTTTGAAAGAGGCCTTGCCTTTTTGCTCTCTCCCATCTTTTGTATGTTACAACAGAGTAGCCCTAGTTACAAAAAATGATGGTAAATTTGCTAAGAGACTAAAGATATTTTTAGTGTGTAACAGTTTGTTCGTTTTAAAAATTCCCACGTTAAAAGGCACAATGATGGTAAATTCAAAACTTAAGGTTGTAACTTGTGAATTAGGGTGCAACTAATGGTAATTTTTTAATTTTTACACAAACTCATGAAATACTGGTAAATTTTAAACTTCAATTTGTAAAATTTTTTTAAAAATCCTTATGATAATTTAGAGTGCAACTGATGGTTATTTTGAACTCTTTTTATTAGACAAATTAGTTTACAACATGATGGTAAATTATGAACTTAGGGTGGTAATTTCGTAAAAAAAAGCATATGATAACTTAACTTGTGTAAATTTTAAAATTTTATATTATCCAAATACACAAAATGCTGGTAAATTTGAAACTTAGAGCAGGAACTAGTTAAATGTGGTAATTTTGAAATTTAGGATGGTAGTTTGTTAAATATGCCTATGATAACTAAGTCACAACCGATGGTAACTTAGAGTGATATTTTTAAAACTATAAATGATAACTTAGGCCCCAACTAACGATAAGTTCTAAGTGTGTTACATACTCACAGACCAATGGTAATTTACATCTTCGGTGTGGCAATGTGTTAAAACTATAGTTGGTACTCCCTCCGTTCGTGTTTACTTGCCACGTTTGGCTACTTTATTTGTTCACAAATACTTTTCACTCCCAGTTGCTGGATGCATTTATCCCATTTTGCCCTCATTAACTATCCCACGTTCCCTCCATCCATGGTGGGTCCGTGGTCAATTTGAATAGTTATCAACGTTAACTTATAGAATTTTGGGTACTAATTTGTTAAAAGATCATATGGAAACCAAATCATAGATGATAACTTAAATGATATATTTTAAACTCAAGGTGATAATTTGTTAAAATTATACATGGTAACTTATGGTCCATCTGATAGTAAGTTTTGAATTATACATTAGAACCAGTAGAACAGCTCATGTGAATGGCACATCATATAAAATATCCACTTATTGTTCTTCCACCACTCGAGCAAGTCTATCTTGCCTCCGCCAGCAAGATCAGGATCCATGTTTACAAATTCATGCTCCAAGTAGTGGTTAAACTTTGAGATAGAATTCCAATTGGGGGCACCTGAGGCTGAGAGGATAAAGAACTAGACTTATCCTTTTGCTTTTTCCACAAGTGGGCTAACAAGCTTGTCTTGCCTTGTTGCGCCTGTTGTGAGGTCTCTGATCTCGCACAGTTGCCCAGCTTATCACGATACAAGTGGAAAACATGAAAAAACTCCTTTTTACATGTTTGAAAGTTTCAGAGGAATCAAGAGTGAGACGCTCACCTATTCCCTCTATACCAATATGCAAATCTACTAACTTTTTTGTAAGATAAAAAAATGATAGCAAAGCAATATAGGTGTGAGATTGATCCAAAATCTTTAACAAAATTTTCTCCATTGCTGCAATAGCATGGTCTAAATGACGATCACTCTGGATTTAGCAAATTTGTTTGCAATTAGCCAAATAAAATATATAACTAAGCAAGGGATAGAGTAGTAAACACCAGATACAACTATAGTTGCTTTGTAGAATTGTTTTAAAAACTCTCAAAAATGATTGTTAATTTGCTAATCAGAAGTAGTAACTACCAATTCATTATTCTGAGAGATAGCATTGATAAGGAATATTTCATTTAGTGTTGCTAACTCCCTATGATAGATCCGTAAAATATCACATGTAGTAGTTCTCATAGTGACATGTTGGTACTGTGGGCAAAAGCCACGTTAATTGAATCATTCTTTTGACTGCGCAATTTTCACCCATCCTAATTAGTTGATCTTGTATACTCAAGTACTCGTAGAGCCGTTAGCCTCAACGTTCAGCTGTGTCTAGACTCCTCCCCTCCCCCTCGCCTGTGGACCCCATCTTGTTCAAGCATGCTTTGTAGTGCCGATTCAAGTGCCTTATCTCTCCACATGTACGGGTATTTAATTAAGCTTTGCAATAATTACAAGTTATAATCTCTACCATTTGGCCATCTCGGATTTCTTGGCTCTAGGTCATGTGTTTCCACATGGTGCCCTCCATCCAACGGTGTCGGTGCTGGACCTAGACCCACCAACGTTGCCATCTTGTCACTGGTAGCATGCTAGCTACTAGTAAATAATCCAATCCACTGCCTCTCTCCTTCACCCTCTCCACCTCCCTGGGCGCCTCTCCGCCTCCCTGGCCGCTTCTCTCCCACCCCACCCACCTCCCTATCGCCTCTTTCCTACCCTACCTGCCTCTCCCTATCCCCAGACCATCACCCTGCTGCCTCTCCCCACCCTGCACGCCTCCTCACCGTGTGCGTGGCCTAGATCCGAGCTAGCCGCGTGCGTGTGGGGGGTGGCGAGATTGTTGAATTAATGGCAGGGTGGGGGTGAGGTGGGTTATGAGGGAGCAATGAGTGAATGGTGACGCCCTGCCTTCCTCTCCTCTCCTCAACAGTGACAACAATGGAGGCATGGCGAGAATATCACACGCTGATTGAGGCTTGCTTTGTTACTTGCTTCGTTGGACTACCGAGGCAAGCTGTCCGTGGTAAACAAAGCCGGAGATGTGATTTTGGCATGTGGTGTTGCTTGCTATGGAACCAAGGTGAGATGATGAAGAAGTAATTTCACTGTGTGCTTCAATTTTGGCTGGCACCGCGCTAACTAGACGTTGAATCGGCTCTACATGACCAAATCTGCACATGACCTGAGACAAGAAATTCCGCACGACTGCTGCTCAATCTCGCCGCGTGTGCTCTAATCCCATGAAGCCATGCTTCCCTTAATCGCCTACATGCACTTAGGTTATGTGTTTGTCATGAGTACAAGTCCTTTTTCTTTCTTGAGGGGCGGCGGTGGGTGGTGACTGGTGTACCGGCTAATCCAGGTGGGCAGACCAAGTCCCACAACTTTTGTTCTATAGCATAAGGTTGACAAGTCAAGAATTATACCTTTTCATCGACTCAGGTCATACCTCATATCATCATAGCTCTGTCAGTGAAATAATAGTACTCAGATTTGGTGTCATCCATAAAAGGACAACGTGACCAACTTGCCCTTCCTCTTGGGCACCTCCCATGTTCTGGTTCTTGCATCCGTACTGTGGCAATGACCTTATAAAAATAACATAGAAAAAAGCCACAATGACTGTAGATCATAGTGAGCGACTCAGAAGTTGAGCTTTGATAGGCTCAAACTCTGAGTGAAGACGACAGATAAAATCATAAAGGTGAAAACGGTCACGATCAGAATTCTACACCTTATGACATTCCTGGCAGAGTGGAGAAGCCAACTCGTCCAACTGGCACTAGAGACTGGCCAGAACTTGGTAGAAGTCTTCGACGAAAGAGTCCTCCTAGTGAACCGTATTCAGCTCATGCTGAAACAAAAAGAATTGAGCATCGCTGCTTTGCTAGTATCGCTCATGCATACACTTCTAGATCTGACGAGTAAATCGCAGACCAACAATGTTTGGCTGGATGGAGTCATCAACACTGACCACTAGAATGGCTCAAACACAGGCTCCATCAGCACACCAGCGTTCGAAAGCATTAATGACATACTGAAAAGAATCATCAACAGCGTTAGCAGCAACCTTTGCCTCCTTCTTGGCGGCCTCATCTTCTGTAGGCGATATAAAAGTAGGTTACCTGGAAGGAGACTAAACCGGCAGTGACGAAGAAGGTCGTGCACCAATAACATGTCGCCAGAGGTGGGGATAATCAAGCATAATCTCCATAAATGAATACCCCAACCTATAGTTTGTTCCATAGAGCTTTGTTCCCGAAAATGGAATTACAACTGATGGAACGGAAGACATTGGTAGGCGGCGCTAGATGACACGGCAACCAAGACAACGAATACTAACAGATGGCACTAGACGACGTGGCAGTTAGATCAACATTGGTTTTTTTAAGAAACAATATGTAATAAAAAGAAATTAGAACCGAGTGTTAGTTTCCTTGTAGGTCTTTCTATACCAGCAAAGACACAGAGAGGCGGTGGCTTCTTGGGCAATGGCGTGTAGGGAGGCAGCTGGCGTCAGGCGGCGGCGGACAAGCCAATGCTTGGAGTCCTTAGTCCTTTATGTTAAGGAGACCGGTGCAGTGCTCCCCAGGCCAGTTGGGAATCAAATTGTCTGCTTGATAAAGCAAAGGTTTCCCTCAAAAGAACAAAAAAGCAATATTATTATTTAATATATACAGATTAATTTAATTATATGAGCTCATCTTAAATACATCATAATAAGATAAAGTATGTATGTATGTATATATATACTATGTACCGCAGAATTATTGCTCACCCCTGTCCCTGTGCCTGCATGTGCATATTTGCTTTTGTTGTAATAGATAGTACTTGATCGAGAACCTGCAATAGTATGAACATATTTTTGGTCAAAGGGACAACAATATCTAGAATTTTCTAATAATCTCGTGACTCATATAATGATGCAACCAAAATGATCTATCAATAGTGTAATCTCCACAATCTTAGTCTCTAAAGGTGAAATATCTGGTGCAAACAACTAATTTCATGTAAAGTTGTTAAATTGCTAACCACGCTTCTTTGGGTATGAAAATATGTGCTTGATTAGTGAGGGAAAATATTTCTATATTCGCGAAATAAGATAAACTGATGTTGCTAATAAAACTATAAAGAAGGCTAGAGGTAGAGGGTTACCTGAGTCAACAGATTGATCACATCTTGCTTTGGAAGCTCGAAGTACTTCATAAAATGAGAACATAAGCCCTCCAAGATTTCTGATATCTTGTTTTTAACAAGTATATCAGTGAGTTGATGAACAACATTACCATGTCTAGTCGCTTCCAAGCTGTCCGTGGGATCTTGTTCAACGGCGACGTTACCATTTTCCCAGAACATCTCCAGTATAGCCTTGGAATTACTTGCACCCTGAACACAGAGCAATTTTGCCAGTGCTTCCCCTGCTTTTTTTCTCTTCCTATTGGCTTTCTCTTTCTCCTTTTCCGCCATGTTACTGCTGTTGTTCGCATCGTCAAGAAAGATGCGTCTTAGCTTCCTAATAAATCTCTCTGTGATTGTAGGCATATCCAAAGCTACCTCTGCAAGAATCTCTATGGCCTGTTCCTGTAGTCGAAGGTAACCATTGTTCTCACTTTCCAAAATCCCCAGCATGTTGTGGGCTGCTTCCTTACTGCGTCCGATTTCACGGCGCAGGCTTTAACAGGCCTTTCCGGGAGTGCTGACAAGCCGGCTTACTATGCCCAGTGATTTGCTTAGTATGTCATACTCGGTGTCAAGGAAAGTTTTGGACGTAATTAGAGCCTCTCGAGAATGAGCACGCCTTGAGAAATAAGCTCTTTAGGTCATTCATATAATCTTTTTCTATCCGACGGCCATTTTGCTCAACAGTTTCAGATGGCTCAGAATCTTCTAGTGACAAAGCAAGTGCTTCTTGATCGTGTTCTTGCTGAGATGCATCGAGCAGAGAGGATATGCATTGCAGTGCTCCAGGGAACTGAGCTATATGTAGCTCGCCGGAGACATCTGCTATGATCCTCGTGGCACTCTCTCTGACCTCCCTGCCATCTACTATGATCGACATAAGGCCGATTGGACAAAAATACATTTTGTGCTTGGAGCATTTGATACCTTTGAGTTTGTTTTCTTTGCACACTTAATGTTTGTTATTCTTGGATATACAAATGAATTATCCAAGTGTTTGCAAAGAAGGGAGCAAGATATTCTTAATGCAATCTCACTTGTTAATGTGGCAAAGAATAGAATGCAACAATTGAGGTCTGATGGTTGGGATAAGTTCCTTGAGAGGGTCACTTCGTTTTGTGATAAACATGGTGTTGAAGTTCCTAATATGGACGGTGATTATGCGCCTTATGGGAAATCAGCAAGGTACGCTCGTGTTCGAAACCAAACAAATGATGATCACTTCAGAAGAGAAGTATATATTGGTGTCATTGATCAAATTAGTCAAAAGCTTGATAATCGGTTTGATGAGGTTAATATGGAGTTGCTCTCTTGTATGTCGGCCTTCAATCCTTCCAACTCATTTGCTTCTTTCGATGCACAGAAGGTACTTAGACTAGCTGAGTTCTACCCTAAAGAGTTCTCGAGCAATTATTTATTAAAACGTGAATTGCAACTTGGTAATTATATTGATTACATGAGACAAACTGATAGCTTCAAAGATATAGACAATCTTGTTGATCTCTCAGGTAAGCTTGTTGAAACAAAGAGGCATAAAGTGTATGATATGGTTTACATGCTTCTCAAATTGGTTTTGCTTCTACCAGTGGCAACAACAAGTGTTGAAAGGGTATTTTCTGCAATGGTTTTAGTGAAAACAAAGTTAAGAAATAAGATGGGTGATAGTCTTTTGGATGATTGTCTAGTCACATTCATTGAGCAGGATATTTTCTTTGAAGTGGATGAAGATGATATAATCGAGACTTTCATGTCCTTTATAAAGCGTAGGCTAAAAAAGTCAGACAAGTAGTATTGTAAATCTCTTTTATGTATATTTGAGACTATTAGTATGGTGTTTGAACTATTTATATTGTAATTTGTGCAAGTTTCCAATTTAATCCTTGAATTTAAGACTTATCATATTATTTAGTGCCTGTATACCGAATTACGGTGCAAATTTTGCAATTATTTACCGAATTGGAAAATGGTTTTACCGAATTGCATATGAAAATCTTGGTGCGGCATACCCTTTGGTAAAATCCTGGGTCTGCCATTGTTGGGCTCACCGTGCTTCGGGCCGCTTCGGGCCGTGCCAGTTCAGCCCAGTCATCCTGTCGTGCCATGCCGTGCCGGCCCACCTCGCCTCCGGCCAGGCCCAAGCATGGCCCAAAGCCCACCATGCCGGTGTTCGTGCCATGCCAGCCCAAGCTCAGCCCAAAGTAACTATACATGATGAAAGCGACGACGACAATGGTAGCGGTGGCTGCCATCTTCCTTTCTCTCGTACCTGCCTCATTAAAAACCTAGTTAAAATTCCATACTATTGTCTCATGCCATTCCACCTCCGAACTTGGTCATCTAGTCCAATGGCATGCATATCTTGGTGCAAATCGGACTCTGGCGTACGTGGATATCTAGCTCATCGTCCAGCAATCTGGCATAGGGCTGCCCAACTAGTCAAATAGAAATCTCAACCAGAGTCATAAGTGCAATTTACTATAGTTAAGAAATCAATTTAAATAGTTTCTCGAACATTTAGTAACTACTTAGAATACACGCACCAATAACAGACTATCTCTATTTACAAAATGGTTAATTGTAACATATATGGGGGTGGTTATCTTATCAAATGCTCAAATTAAAAAGGCAGTTGATGAAGGCAGCTATGTTAGAATTAGAATCGCATGTAGTAGTAATTTGCTTACATAAAATAAAATCATAATAGGGGTGAGCTATGTTGTAAAAATTATAAATATATGTTAGAATATGTTGATTTGATTGATCTTCTTCTCCAGCAGTCCAGCCCTACTGATTTTACGCGAAGAAGCAAGAGAGCCGCGAGGATGCGACCTAGGGTTCGGTGGTGGTGACCTAAGGAGGAGCAACATTGAAAATACTTATTATTTTTGTATGATAATGTTTCTTAAGAAAGAATAAGAAAAGACACCTTATATCACAAGTGTAAAAATGAAGAACAAGAAAAGACACCTCATATCACAAGTGCAAAAATCAACTTGGCCTAAATCATAACATATCTCAATCACTTTTTCAGTCATTGGATTAAGATCCAACGATCCGCATCTTTCTCCTCATCTCATACACACACACACACACATTGCACATTCACATCTCCAAAACCTAACTCAATATTCAAATTTGGTATTCTAAGGATTGCTCTATATAGATGTACATGTCCCAACAGATGTGCAGGATCTTTTCGCGATGAAATCATAATTTCTGAGGGCTAGAACAGAAGAAATCGAAATAAACGAAAACCTGAAGGACTAAATCGTAAAAAATCCAAAAAACCCTAACCATCAAATCCTTCACCGCCGCCGCTCGATTCATTTCCCCGCCGCCCCACTCCACCCACCGCCCCACTACTCCCCGATCACCCTCTTCTTCCCCCGCCGCCCCCTCTTCCTCCGCCGCCCCCTCCTTCCCCGGCCGCCCCCTCCTCCTCCGCCGTCCCCTCCTTCCCCCGCCCCCGCCTTCCCTCACCGCCCCTCCTCCTCCGCCGCTCCCCTCCTTCCCCTGCCCCCACCTTCCCCCGCCGCCCCTCCTCCTCCGCCTCCCCCTCCTTCCCACGCCCCCTCCTCCTCCGCGCTACCTTCTCCCCCGCCGCCCCACTCCTCCCCCGGTCACCCCACTCCTCCTCCACCGTCCCCTTTCCCGGCCGCCCCCTCCTCCTCCGCCGCCCCCTCCTTCCCCCGCCCCCACCTTCCCCCGCCGCCCCCTCCTCCTCCGCCGCCCCTCCTTCCCCCACCCCCGCCTTCCCCCGCCGCCCCCTCCTCCTCCGCCGTCCCCTCCTTCCCTCGCCCCCGCCTTCCCTCGCCGCCCCCTCCTTCCCCGTTCGCCCCCTTCTCCCCCGGCACCCCTTCCTTCCCCTGCCGCCCCACTCCTCTCCCGATCGCCCCCTCCTCCTCTGCCGCCCCCTCCTTCCCCCACCGCCCCCTCCTTCCCCTGCTGCCCCTCCTCCTCCGCCGCCCCCTCCTTCCTTGGTCGCCCCCTTCTCCCCTGGCACCCTCTCCTTCCCCCGCTGTCCCCTCCTTCCCCCACCACCCCCTCTTTCCCTGACTCCGAGCGACGGCGACGGCGACCTCGACTACTCCGAGAGCGAGCCACCAGCGGCGGATGGCCAAGCGGCGACTGGGGCGTCGACGATGAGTTCGTCATCGTGCGGGATGCTGCCCTCGGCTCCGCCTACACCGCTCCTCCTCCTGCGACGGTGCGGCCGTGTCCACTCGTCTGAGGTCCGGTGACTGGTGTGCCTCCTTCCCCTCTACTCTTTCTTCTCTGCTCTGTGATGGTTGTGGTTGTGGGGATTGGGGAATCTGGGGATGGCCGTGGCCTATGAGAGATGTCGACGGGAGGGCGACTAGGGGAGGTGAGGTAGAGGCCGAGGCGGCCTGGCCGCTGGCGCCGGCATGCCCGCCGTGCTGCCCATGCCTGCGCGTGCTCCCCGTGCTGTGCCAGCCTGAGCATGGCACGATTCGCCGTGCTGTGCCGCCCAATGGGCCGGTTTGCCAGGCCTTGGCCCAGCCCACCATTCATGCCGTGCTGGCACAGCCCACCACGTGTCGGGCCGGGCCGTGCTTGGGCCGGGCTAGGCCGGTCGTGCTTTGGGCTGGCCCAAAAAAGCACGGCCCAACTCCCACCTCTACCTCCACCCCACTCTGCGCCCCCCACGCGGCCGTGTGGTCACCCTCGCCCGCAGCCACCAGTCATGCCCCTGTGTCAGGACTCAGATTTGAGTCCAGACACTGTGTTTACTAATAACCAGTACTTAGCTTATATAGTATAACAACGATGAATATCTAGATAACATTACGTTCAATATTGTAAAGAGGCCTTATGTTCAGGCTCTTATGTTACGTGCCGATTGGGCAAAACAACAACTTGAAATATTACTTGCTTATGGTTTGATGTGGCCTAGATGGCTCTAGATATGTTCTCACATATCACAGTAAGCAAGAGCACTCAAAGATTCGAGACCAAAACCCTAGGAACACGATTTCAAAAGAAGGGCTCCAAACCGAATCAAACCAGACAATCTCTCATGATCTTGCTACAACTAGTCCCTAGATAGATGTGATATGATCCTCATAAGACAAATGTATTTCTTACATACCCTTGGAACCAGCAAGATCAAGATGAAATGGAGAGGGCCAAAATATCAACCAAAATAAGAGCAAAATCAACCAAATCAAGAACACACCGTAAAAGATGAACAAAATCGATCTATTGCAACTTGTAGAGGTTTGATTTACATGCACTTCACCATGAAGGACAGATCTCTCTCACCTAAGAGCAACACCCAAATCCTAGAGGAAGTAGTTGGTTGCTTTACTCTTTGCCTCCTTTGCTAACCCTAACCCTAGCCACCAACCACACCCACTTAAATAGATGGAGCAACTAGCTCATATCTAACCCTAATGAATAATATCCATTAGAACAACCGGAGAACCTATTAACCCCACACACATCGAGTTTTACACTCATGCAAGACTTATGCATGCTTTTCAAACCTTATAAGCTCAAACCTGCTAATGAGCAAACTTCCATCCACTTGGCCTCTTCAGCACTTCCTTGATCTAAACCACTCTCCAAATGCCCTTTAAGCGTCACAGTTTTGGTCTCTTCTTTGTTTGCAATATTTTGGCTTCCCCACCAAAACACTCTTGTTTTGACTATGGACCACACCTCTTTCCTGAGCCTAGTTTATGATAATCTCTTCCTTTGGAAGTAATATACATACTTGCAACGTTTAGGTTCATCAATGACTCACACATCTCGATGTCGGCTCCCCTCGACCACGCCTCACTTGCATCAACTGCACTATTCGATGAACTATTGCTCGAACCTTCTCTTCAACATCTCTTGTCCTCTCCCATGACTTGCTTGAGCATAACCATCCCGCCCGGATTCCTTGACTGCATCTTAGCTCATCCCCAAGCCTAGTTCCGATCATGGTACCTCCAACCACCTGCACATTAAAGACCAAGAAATTGTTTTCGAACACAAGTTCTTCACAATTTGACCCATGTTAGTCCAGACATACTTCATGCATTATGAATGCAATGAACTAGTCCCCAAAACTCGACCCACGACCAATTTACCAAAATCACCAGAACCCTTCTACCAAGGATAGATCATCGCCGATCTAATTGCCATTGGGCAGCCGGTTATACCGCTCCCCTCAAGCTGATTTGACCACCAGGGAGAGCACCAGAGCGACCCGCTCTGGAAATTCGGTAATTTGCTATCTAGTTTTTGACCAAAGCTTCATTTGAGTTGATACTTAGTGTATAGACATATCTGAACACTCCTACGCATTAGTTTGGTGTTCAAATACTAAAAGCCACCATAGCTGCTCTGACCGCTTGAACCAAGCCGGTCAGACCGCTACCTGGAAAAATGCCCGAGGGGAAACTCGGCTAGTCTGATCGACTATGCAAAGCGGTCTAAGATGCTCTGCACAACGGTCAGACCACCCCTGATAGGAAGCACTCAAAAACCGCAAAACTTTGCTGCTACTATTGTAATCCAGATATTATTTTTAGGAAAAATTGCATTCTGTAAGGGTCTGCGTATGTTTTCCCTTAGAGCTCATGCTCTTCAATTACTTTGCTTTATGGTCTTATGGATGGTATCCTGTAGTTTGATTTTTTTTAGAATAGTTAAAAACATCATGTCGCTGACATGCTTTACATCACCTAATTTTGCCGATAAGTTCAGACCTGCTAACTGCTAAGTAAACTGAAACATAGCTCTTATTGCTTATACTCCCGAAATCTCAGGTCAGACCGTCAGAGCCCACACATGAAGCCAGGTTTGCAAAGCAGTAGGCAGTAGCCGACCAACAAAACGAAACACTAGATTTCAGTAAGCAGCACAAATCCTAGCGTAGCTGGCCCAACATTTACAACAGGTAAAGTTGAGAAACCATGTATCTATGCAAAACTTCCTACTATCGCTCATGCATAACTAAGA
The DNA here is from genome assembly GCA_017311315.1 of Dendrocalamus latiflorus. Classification (NCBI taxonomy): domain Eukaryota; kingdom Viridiplantae; phylum Streptophyta; class Magnoliopsida; order Poales; family Poaceae; genus Dendrocalamus; species Dendrocalamus latiflorus. The sequence continues at coordinate 2,313,029 of CM029649.1, read as the reverse complement.
CATTCTTTGTTGCAATGAAGATTTCTGTACATACACAACTCACTATAGAACAAATTTCCATATTAAACTGAAGGCAAAGCTCAAATTGGTGAATACTGGTGACCTTTGGCTTCATCATCAGCAGAGATGAGCATTTGCACTACATGCTTCATAGTCGGCCTCTTGTTTCTATCTTCTTCCAAACATGAGACAGCCAATTGGACAATCATCTTAGCCTGCTCATGATTACATTGACCGTCCAACCGTTCGTCCATTAGGTCCACAATCCATGCTTCGTTGTTGCTCTTCAATTTGTCAACAATCATCTTAACCACAGTTCTCACATCAGTTTCTAGTCCCTCTTTTCCATCGACCACCCAATCTGAAATCCTCCTCCCTTTCATCAGCTCTAGAAGCACCACTCCATAACTATACACATCGACCTTCTCGGTGATCGGAAGGCAGGAAACCCACTCAGGAGCCATATATCCTCTCGTTCCTCGAATCCGTGACATGTCTGAATCAGACCCATCTCTGTTGAGCAACTTTGCCAACCCAAAGTCAGTGATCTTAGGCTCCATATCTGCATCTAACAGTATGTTCTCCGGCTTCATGTCACAATGGATGATCCACTCAAGACACTCATTGTGAAGATAGGCCAACCCTTTTGCCACACCTAGAGCAATGTTGAACCTTTGCTTCCATCCTAGAAACATGTTGGCCAAAGCATACCTCTGAAATAGCACTTTGGCCAACGATCCGTTCTCAATGTACTCGCAAACTAAAATCCTATGCGTTCCTTCCGAGCAGAACCCCCACATTCTCACCAAATTCATATGATAAATCCTACCAATCACGCTCAGCTCAGCCTGGAACACCTCCTCACTCTGGCAAACATCCTGCAGCACCTTGACGGCCACCACCCTCTCATCATACAAGATCCCCCTGTGCACAATTCCTGACCCGCCGCGGCCGATCTCGTTACAGAACTTCCTGGTTGTCCTCTCCAGCTCCGAGTAGCTGTATGCGCGGAAATGGCTGGTGATCATCCTGCAACCTTCCTCCACTGCCAACGTCTCCGATGGCCTGAACACGCCCTTCTTGGAAAAGAGCCAGCACCCAAACACTACCACAATCACCTCAATGACAAAGAATGCAGATAGGAACCCGTAGAAGTAGAACCATATCGACTTGCCTTGATTACTGCTCATGCTCGATGTATCGGAGATGTTAAGCGAGAATTTCGGTAAGCTTGGGCCACCGCATCTGACAATATCCTCCTGAATGGCCAGGCCGCTGATGCCACTAGTCTGCCATTGATGGACGTGTATCTCTGGCACATTGAAATCGGCAGGGACCTTGACGTAGGCCGTGCCGAGCCGGCCAGGGAACGTTCTGCCATTGAACATGCGGCTCTTGGGGTAGCAGTCCCCTATGCCCTGCTTGTAGTGGAACACCACGCACGACGGGTCGTTGATGCATTGCGCCTTGCACCCGTCCAGCGATAGGAGCTTGCTGTTGTTGAGGTCGAAGCCCCAGAAGTCGGTGTGCGGGAGAGCGACAAAGTTCACCGGCCGCGAGCTGACGCGATGCACGGTGGAGTTAAACGTTGACCGGCAGCCTCTGCTCCAGTCGCTCCGGTCCACGCGCTCATGGCCGGGGGCACACACGCAGACCGGCGCGGGCGCGTAGAGACACACCGCGTTGGCGCCGCACACGCCGTGGATGAAGCAGGGGTTGGAGAACGCCATCCAGGACACCGTCCACGTCCCGACCGTCTCGTCCAAGCTGTACAGCCTGAGGTTGCCGTCGGTGTCCAGCGTCAGCCTCCTCTTGACGCCGCCGTCGCCCAAATCGGCGGCGTCAAACGTCGCGTTGTCGCTGGCCAAGAAATGCCCTGAGGAATTGAGTTCAGCTTGATGGCCGGAAATGTAGTATGGATTCGGCCAGTATATGCTGGACACCTGGCTGTGGTTGTCGTACATCAGTGACAGCATCGCGTAGTCGCTGAACCGGAAGCTGTAGTATCCGGCGGCGAGGAGCTTGTCGGTCGAGACGAGGTCCTCGCCGGCGACGATGCGTTGGGTGGGAAGAAGGGTGTCGGTGGGGTGGTCAAAGCTCTGCCATAGGACGTTACCGCGCGCGTCCTCGACGTCGAGGTTACCAGAGTCGTGGAGCCGCGCGCGCGTGGCGTTGGCGGTAGTGGAGTTCCAGACAATGTCGCCGTCGTAGTCGGTGAGGACGAGTGCGCCGCGGCGCCCGTCGAGCTTGAGGCGGGAGCCCCGGCTGTGGACGGGGCGCGCGCGGTTGGCTGTCCAGACGACGGTGCGGTCGGCGGCACGGGCGAACCAGACGGAGAAGGTGAAGACGGTGGGGGAGACGTTGTAGAAGCCGCAGAAGAACGTGCCATCCGGGGAGACCAGGACGTGGGTTGCGTACTCCTCGATGGCGATCGAGGCGCCTCGGGGAAGGCTGTCGCACGTGGCGGCGGCACAGGGAAATGGACGGGGCAGGGGCAGCGTGAGGAGGATGAGCAGTGGTAAGGTGGCGAGGAGAGTGGTACCAGTCATGGCCGGCCATGCTGGGACAAAAATGTCACTAGGTGGCGAGGAAGCGATGATGTGCTACTTCACTAGAAAAGTGTTTGATCGACGAGGAAGAGGAGAGAAACGTAGGGGGGAGGAGACGGAGGCGCATGGCGGCACTTAAGTTCTGGCCCCGATCCGGCAAAGACCTGCTTTTAGGTAGAGGGAATGTACTTGTCCTACTATAATCTTCTCTCGTTAATTGAGACCGACATGTAGGATGCTAGCTACGTGCTTAATTAACTACATGCTCATGGTTGGGAGTCCTTTATGTTACAGTTCATGTGACCGTGTCCATGTGATCTAGTCTTTAGCGCGCGATGTCCATGTGACCGTGTGGCCGCCCACCTCCCTATTGGGTTTTTTTTCCGTGCGCCGTTCTGATTTGGATCTGACCTGTCTGGCTAGCTCGTGAGTTGGGGAGCATTATATTATGGTTTTGGTATGGCAATATACTGAGGTTTTAGTGTGAGTGTTACTTTTCGGTTTTGTTGTTTGTCTAGTTCGTGGTGATAGTAGCATTCTCCTTCTGGGAGCATTTGATGGTGATGTCTCTTGCGCTATCTTTTTTCGGGCATCTTTTAACTCATTCCTTGCTTCTTCAGACATAATTAATTTATTCACCATAGCAGACAGATCTTTAAAGTCCACTGCTGAGATGTGATATTTCAAGAACTTTTGCAACCCTTCCTTAAATCGTTCCACCTTCCTTGCTTCGATCTTGACAATGGGAACATGGGCTTAGCGAAATGATTCTTAGAATTCTTTCCATGATATTTCTTGGTATTCATGCATTTTGATAGTTCATCCACTATGCAGCGGCTTGACCTTGCAATTGATGGGAGGCATACAAAGTCTTTTCTTTACCCTACACTGCACAGTATTTAATTTCCTTTCGATATCCCTAATCCAATCATCAGCTGCTATTGGGTCTGATGAGGATGAGAAAATTGAGGGTCTTGTCTTCTTAAAATCAGACCATTTGGATGTGATTTGTGTTCCTTCCTGATTGGTAGTAACTCCTGATGAGCTTCTTGCCATTACTTCTACCATTGCTGCTCCTTGCATTGCTATCTGTTCCAAGAGTTTGGCTTGTTGCTCCATCATTTTCTTTTGATTTTGTTCAGCATGGAATCGGTTTTGTTCCATCATTACTAGAGTATCTGTCAAACTGGTTTGATTAAATTCCTCTACTTGTGGGCTACCTTGGCCATGAGATCCATTTCCTGTCATCTTAACTCTTGCTGTTTGGGTTTTGGAGTTGGTTCTACAGCGATTTTTATAAGATCAGATAGACAAGTAAGGATCTAGATTCAAGATGAGAGTAGATTGAACAAGATAAGAGCTAAGACGAATTGAGGGAGATAGAAATTTGAGGGAAGTAAGATATTAGATATTAGTAGTAAACAAATTATGAGATAGCAAACATAATTTTTATTTATCTTTACAAGCTGAACACATACCATAAATACAAGGTACGTATTACAACTCGTGTTACACACAAAAGAAACTATTACAAAAGGGTTACTTCTATTTTGACATAATCTATACGACTACACATGGTATATTTTGAGGTTAGAGAAGGATAGATGTAAATATTTTTTCGAAAACAAAATTGAACTAAATAAAAATTTCTAGGATAGATGAGATAACATTTAGGAGAGAAAAGACAACAGTAATACTTATATTTTATGAAAATTATTTTGATATTTTTGAAATTTGAATTTGAAAACAAACCTAGTGTAACTTAGGGTTTTATCCTATAGTCAAGTGACTTGGCTCTGATACCACTCTATAACACCCCCATTTCTGGGGACGTTAGGTTACTCTCGCAACTGCCCAGGATTATTCAGCTGCGAGTACTGTAGATGAGTGTACACCATTGCCAAAACAAGTTTAAGCATAAAAACCAAACTTTATTACAAAATTAAGGCTTAACAGCCAGGTTCAAGCTTAACACCAGTTCAATACATTAAAGATAGCCTAAGAGAGGATTCAAATATCGGATATGGGAAAATAATGGACCTTGGCTAGTACCGGTTATGACTTGTTGCTGGTTTTTTATCAGATGGTTTCAATTATCATATTTAAACTCAAAATATGAATTTAGCCAATTTTTTGCCGTATACCACCCAGTTTGACCTGTTTCCCCGGTTACCGCTCGGAGTTATTATTCATCAATTCAAATTGAAATTTTTCTTTCAATTTTCCAGTAATGTTCTTAGGTTTCTTGTAATTTCTAACACCAAACAACATATATGAATGGATACTAGCTAAATCAATAAAAAAAGGTAAAAATAGCATATCAATACTGATAGCTATAGCGCTACCGGTATCAACTGGTATTACCGGTTTTCGCATTCCCTGCGAATAAGGGTGGCACTCAAGGAAATGCCACTCAATTCATGATAATTGATAAAGTGCCAATCATCCCAATGTTATCATATAAAATGTCATTCTCGGGTTGTGAGATACTTAATTGTGTGACACTTACGTAGATAGGCCCATGAAGGCCTATTAGGCCCGTTAGCACCACAGTCATCTTCCCCTTCACTCTGCACGTGCTGCCTTCTCATCCGACCTTCTCGTCCCGGCTCCCGGCCATCGACGCGAGCATAAGAACGCGCCGCGGCGGCATGCATTCTTTCACCTAAGAATGGTTTGGCATTCTTGCCAACAATGAATGCTCTGGGATTTAGAATAGGATACACTAGGCAGTTATTAAATCACCCAACAGTCGCTTACTTCGCATGAAGGGAATCCAATCCCCTGTTTACTTCTTGCATTCCAAACCATATTGTGAACATCGTCATCTCCGTACTATGGATTTGATTCTTCACATGAAGGGAATAAAATTCGATTTCATATTTTTGCGAGCCATATTGTTCAGATTTGATTCTAGGGCTGAAGCATCAAAATTGCTATGAAAACAAGGAACTGAAGCAGCAATACTGGTCATGCATACCCGCACTTCGTTGGTGATCACTGCTGCCGTCGATGGCCGGGAGCTGGGAAGAGAAGAATGGAGGTCGAATGAGAAGTGGAGCCTGTGTGGCTGCGGGAAGGGGCAAAGTAACAGGTGAGACGACTCGGGTGGTGGCAGCGAGCTCTACTAGCTCTACTGGCTAGGCAGACATGTTGCCGGTGTAATTAAGGAGTGCCAGACGCGGAAGAGATGAGGTTAAGGGTGGATATCGACCGGCTCGGCTCGGTAAGACTCGTTAAAGAATCGGCTCAGCTTGGCTCGGCTCGTTAGAGTAACGAGCTAACAGAAAGGCTTGGCTCGGCTCGGTGGAAAGCTCGGGCTCGGCTCATTAGGGTAGTCTCAGTGCTCCACGTAGGATAGTGTCTATGGCATTAATTAGATTGTCATGTAGGAGTTTTAGATGATGTGGCGCTATATTAAATAAGAGAGAGAAGAAAAAGAGGAAGAAACTGGGTCTCATGCAAGACCTAGTTTCTATGAGAAAACCAATGCAATAGACACTACCAAATTTTGCATTGGAGAGATGGTGGTATCTTCATGATAGATGGAGAAAAATTATGATTGGTGGAGAGGAGAGAGAGATTTTGATGCTTAATTAATTGCTTGGGTTATAAATAGACATGGTGCATTGGAGACAATAGTGTCTAAAGTAGTGTCTATATGACATGGCATAGATAGAAACTACTTAAGTGGTTTCTGCACTGGGATTGCCCTTAGGCTCGTTAATACAAATGACATAATTTGATTGCAATTATGCAAGCAGTGGTTGCGTATAAATTACAAAATATGGCAGTACCAACTGTGTTACATCCAAATAGTAGTTCATAAGTAATTCATAAAGTGGTAACGAGAACAACAAACAAAAGGTCTTTTATTTGAAGATTTCAATCGTTGACAGTTTGGTGTGGAATAAAAGGTCTTGAACTCTTGATTTCAACGTTGCTACGAAACAAAAGGTCTTGAATTTAACATTTTGTGAACGCAAAACAGACATCTGCTTAACTGCCTCCCAAAAATATGTGAAGAAATGGACAAATAGTAGTATGAAAACAAGTAGTATGAAAACTTAGGTCAGGTAAAACAAGTCGTATGAAAACTTAGGTCAAAAATCTCATTTGCTATATTTAAAAATTAAAACAAGTAGTATGAAAAAACTTAGGCCAGGTAATTAAGCTGGCTTAATTACTTGCCATATTGCCACCAGACGGCATGTCACCTGTCATATTGTGGCGGGGCGGTAGGCCACCTGTCATCTGGTGGATGAGCGACAGGCGGCTGCCGCCGGCGACTGGGCCACGTGTCACCTACAGACGCCTGCTACCTGGTAACCGGATGACAGAAACGCTATTTTTGTAAATACAAATACAAAACGAGATATATATACCAAAAAAATTCTCTTGTGTATAGTTGAAGTGTCATGGTCGAAGCGTCATGGTCGAAGTACTGTGGTCGAAGCGTCATAGTCAAAGTAGCATCATGGTGCCATGGTACAAGTGCCGTGATCGAGGTGTCGTGGTCGAAGCCGTGGTCGAAACGTTGTGGTCGAAGTAGGGCACCTCGCGTGGCCAGGTGTCATGCCAGCGCTCACGCGGTAGGGGACCACGCCAGCAAGGGGTTGGGGACTATGCTATGTGCTTCGTGCGGTCGGCGACCGCGCGAGGGTGGCAAAGGGCGAATTTTACGGAAAAGGACCAAAGAGAAAATTTCTCTACAACAGGAGGTCAAAACTGACCAGCTGTAGGTGAGCCCTCTTTAGTTGAGTAGCTAGGTGCTATTGATGAGTGCTAGGTGCTTTGGTGTGTAGGTGTTGGTGTAATTTGGTGCCTTTTCTTTTTCCACCCGGTGAGTCCATCTAGAATGGTTGTTGTATGTCTTAATCTCCATCATTCTCTGAAATGAATGGGCAGACCTGCCATCCGTTTCAAAGAAAAAATGATACTAGAGTAGGAGCACAGTTGTAATCCAGGACTTTTCTGCTGCAATGTATAAAACTAGTGGAATTTCTCGTACATTACACAGCTAGGTATCAATACAATTATTTTTGATATACAACTCTAATATTTATAATTGAAAATACGGTCGTATTTGTTATACAACTTTAACATCTATATATAATTAACATATACCATTATAATCTAGCTCCACCAAAATAAGCTGTGTAAATTATTTTTTTCTTCTAATTATTGTGAGAATTTCTAGAATTTTTCTGTTTTTAGGATTATTATTATAGGATTTTCTTGTCTTCAAAACAAAGGAAGTGCCTGGAATCAAGAAAACAAACCGCTGAGTAGAACGAGATTATCGCACAAGCATATGATACGGAAGACTACAAAAACATGGATTTTGAGATCCTGAACAATGGATGAGCATATCGAAAGAGACTTCTCAACAAACTTTCTAATCTCAAGCCAGAATTCAACTTATATAAATTAAATTAGAAAATATCAAATGCACTGCAATAGCAATAATTACTTGGTTTTTTTTTGTCAAACACAAACAACGGCGGATGAGTTTGCCTTTATGTTTAACAGATAAAGTGCACACACTTTGGGTTCCCATACACGGGTTGCTGCGTGCAGAGCCCAAATTTATTCCAGATAAGGTGCAAGCATACTGCAGATGAGTAGTATGCTTCGCGTGTTTACCAGCTACACAGAACTATTGGTTACTGATTCTGATGATCCCTTCCGTCCATAAGATCATGTGCTTCTTTCACTAGAGAAGAAACAGACCTGAAATGCCTCACCATCGTACGATTGTTGCGAGAAAAGAGCATGCAGTTGTCGAGATCTGACATTCTCTTTGAAGCCTTAGATAGTGATTCCTTGAAATCGTGTTCCTCGAAGTCTTTGATGCAGCTGGGTTTATGCCGAATCGTTGTTATAACCACCTGAGTGATAAGCTTAAGTATTCTCAGACAGTCAGCCGTTGTGCCATTGTTGTTGTCTATCATCCCCTTGAGAGTCTTCACCAATTCTTCATTTACAGCGGCAACACGAGCAAAGTCATCTGCGTCGATCAATTTGTCGCATATCACCATTGTAAGGGATAGCAGGGCTGCTAGCAATTTCCTTTCCTCGGACTGCTTATCAGCATCTCTAGAAGCTTGGCTTTCTAAGACGATTTGTATAGGAGAATTATTGCTCGCCTCTGTCCCTGTGCCTGCATCTGCATTTGCTTTTGTTGTAATAGATAGTACTTGACCGAGAACCTGCAACAGTATGAACATATTTTTGGTCAAAGGAACAACAATATCTACAATTTTCTAATAATCTCATGACGCATATAATGATGCAACCAAAATGATCTGTTGGTAGTGTTATCCCTACAATCTTAATCCCTAAAGGTGAAATATCTGGTGCAAACAACTAATTTCATGTAAAGTTGTTAAATTGCTAACCACGCTTGTTTGGGCATGAAAACAATATATATGCTTGATTAGTGAGGGAAAAATATTTCTATATTCGCGAAATAAGATAAACTGATGTTGCTAATAAAACTATGAAGAAGGCTACAGGTAGAGGGTTACCTGAGTCAATATATTGATCACATCTTGCTTGGGAAGCTCGCGGTACTTCGTAAAATGAGAACATAAGCCCTCCAAGATTTCTGCGGCGCTTATTTGACAGATCTTGTCTTTAACAAGTATATCAGTGAGTTGATGAACAACATTACCATGTCGAGTCGCTTCTTCCAAGCTGTCCGTGGGATCTTTGTCAACGGCGACGTTGCCATTTTCCCAGAACATCTCCAGTATAGCCTTGGAATTGCTTGCATCCTGAACACAGAGCAATTTTGCCAGTGCTTCCCCTGCTTTTTTCCTCATTCTGCTGGCCTTCTCTTTCTCCTTTTCCGCCACGTTACTGCTGTTGCCCGCATCGTCAAGAAAGATGCATCTTAGCATCCTAATAAAACTCTTGGTTGTAATTGTAGGCATGTCCAAAGCTACTTCTGCAAGAATCTCTATGGCATGTTCCTGTAGTCGAAGGTAACCGTTGTTTTCACTTTCCAAAATCCCCAGCATGTTGTGGGCTGCTTCCTCACTGCGTCCGATTTCACGGTGCAAGCTTTGACAGGCCTCTCCGGGAGTGCTGACAAGCCGGCTTACTATGCTCAGTGATGTGCTAAGTATGTCAACCCAGGTATTGTCATACTCAGTGTCAAGGAAAGTTTTGGACGTAATTGGAGCTGTGATCTGTGAGAGCAGCCCTTGGTTTCTGCATATCTCTCTGCAGTTGTCTTCGTCTTGGATAAGCCTGTCGAGAATGAGCACGCCTTGAGAAATCAGCTCTTTAGGCCCTTTTGACACAAAACTGTCGCCAACTCCTAGCAGGCGATTCATATAATAATTTTTTATCCGACGGATCAACTCCCCTTGATCGTGGCCATTTTGCTCACAAGTTTCAGATGACTCAGAATCTTGATCGTGTTCTTGCTGAGATGCGTCGAGCAGAGAGGATATGCATTGCAGTGCTCCAGGGAACTGAGCTATATGTAGCTCGCCGGAGACATCTGCTATGATCCTCGCGGCACGCTCTCTGATCTCCCTGTCATCTGGGCTTCTCCGCCCCAGCATCCCGATCAGGTTCTGAATGGAGTGCCTGGACGACTGTAGCTCAAGTCTTACTGATACCCCCTTCCTGCCGAGCGCGTCTAGCACCCTTGCTGCGGCGAGCTGGTCGTCCGGTGACGCAGTCTCCAGCAATCCCACAGCATATGTCACCAAGTTCCAGCCACTGGGCAAGCTTAGATCATTTGCACATTTCACTTTGGTTTCTCGAAGGTAGCCCCGAACTACTCCTCGAGCCCACTTCACAAACCCGCATTGTTTCTCGAAGGTTTCTCGAAGGTAGCCCCGAACTACTCCTTGACTTCTAACTGTGTCCACCTGATCCCGCTCCACAAACCCGCATTGTTTTATAACTGTGTACACCTGATAGCTCAGGGTGGTCTGAAGTATTGCCCAGATGGAAAAGCAAATGGTTTGGAGCAGAACCAGGGAGTAGAAGATGAGCAGTGCGGACCTGAGTTTTGCTTTGTTGGCGGCAACTCCATCCGCATCGCCATAATCATGTTCCCATAGACGCTGTGCTGAAAACCCAATGCAGAATATCGGCCCAAGCCCATAGATGACCAACGCACCGTATATTAAAAGCAGCCAGAATATTGCTAGTATTTCTGCAAAAAATCCCTTTATTGGACGGCCAACAACAAACCACAGATTGTTGCGATCATCTGCCTTTCCTAATCCAATCCTGAGTTTCATTGCAGCCCATGGTAAGTCATCTCTGATATCATAGACGGTCAAGACCCTGTTGTAATCCTTGCGGGTTAGCGAGGAACAGGACAACTATTGTAGGTGTGAATCTCAACAACAACAACAACAACAACGGCAAGAGAACTAGTGTGACCCAGTTTGCACAGATGATTTGAGCATACAATATGGTGCTCCTACAATTCTTCCTTCATACACAGGTTGCAACTTAAATTTATTCTGTAGCTCCAATATTTATATATTGCTATTTAAATTGTCCTTACAGAGCTGATATCCATACTTAATATTTTTCCATCTTTCATCTGGCTATATTCAAAGCAAAATCCTTGCTACAAATTCGCGCAACAATGCACAGGGTATCTATTGAAATAAAATGCCACTCATAAGAAACGATTCAAATATCAGATATGGGAAAATAATGGACCCTGGCCAGTACCGGTTATGACTTATTGCTGGTTTTCTATCAGATGGTTTCAGTTATCATATTTAAACTTAAAATATGCATTTAGCCAATTTTTGCCGGTTACCACCCAGTTTGACCGTACCTGTTCCCCCGCTACCGCTCGGAGTTATTATTCATCAATTCAAATTGAAATTTTCTAGCAATGTTCTTAGTTTTCTTGAAAGTTCTAACACCAAACAACATATATGAGTGGATACTAGCTAGATCAATAAAAAAGGTAAAAATAACATATCAATACATATAGCTATAACGTTAGCATAATTTAGTCACATATTACTTATCTACATCTCAAGGCATGCCTCCTCTTTACATATAAGGAGGGTAGAGATTGGCTACAGTGTATATCCACGTCCTACTAATCAATAAAGAGAGAAAAGCTATTGGGACTATATTTTATGTCTTCGACTACTTTTTGTGTTTAATTGTCAACAATATAATTACAATTGTAATATGTTATGGTGTTGGCCAACTGATATGTTGCTACTTGATCAACTTTAATTTATTAGATTAGATCAATTTTCTGGATTCTTTTTTTCTTCTCAAAAATCTTTCTCCCTCGGCCGCCACAACAGGGCTATATCTCCTGCCAGACCCTGCTGCCTACCAAGACCACCACCACCGTGCCAGTGGTTATTGCCAACATCAGCGGCCGCTGCCTCGCAGCCCGTGCGTGCCATCGCCCCGTCCGCACGGGAAAAAATTAGGATCTACTAGCGTCCGGACGTCTAATCCAGTCGCTAGCTTTTGGATGCTCGGTCGTAACATTTTCCTTATATTTATAATATTTTGGATGCACTTGTTGTTACTGATTATTGCACACATAAAATCAAATGTTGCACAAACAAACACCTATCTCCGTGGTAGGATTTTTATCAAACATTTGTGTTGCATACGTTGATTAAAAATGTTGCACATATTATGTAAATATTGTATCAGATCATACGATAGCAATACTCATATCGTTTTTTTTTTATATATATACACCAGAAATGTTAAATATGGAGAGAAAATACTGTAAGCGAGCGTCCGGGAGCTAGCGCCCTAAGTCGTCTGGACGCTAGCAATTCAAAAAAAACATATGCAGGCCCCGGTCCGTCCCCATCTTGTAGGACCTCCATTTTACACCGAACACGTGGGAAAAGCGATCTCAAAGCACCCCAGTCAATATCATCTTCCCCTTCCTGCAGCCGCGCACCGCACATGCTGCCTTCTCATCCGACCTTCTCGTCCCGGCTCCCGGCCATCGACGCGAGCATAGGATGGTGCCGCGGCGGCATGCGGTGGTGTGATGAGGTGCTCGCCTCACAAGTGCACCTCGCAATGCATTCTTTCACCTAAGAATGGTTTGGCATTCTTGCCAACAATGAATGCTCTGGGATTTAGAATAGGATACACTAGGCAGTTATTAAATCACCCAACAGTCGGTTACTTCGCATGAAGGGAATCCAATCCCCTGTTTAGTTCTTGCATTCCAAACCATATTGTGAACATCGTCATCTCCGTACTATATATGGATTTGATTCTTCACATGAAGGGAATCAAATTCTATTTCATATTTTTGCAAACCATATTGTTCAGATTTGATTCTAGGGCTGAAGCATCAAAATTGCTACGAAAAAAAGGAACTGAAGCAGCAATACTAGTCATGCATACCCGCACCTCGTTGGTGATCACTGCTCCGTCGATGGCCGGGAGCTGGGAAGAGAAGAATGGAGGTCGAATGAGAAGACGAGCTTGTCCGGCTGCGGGCAGGTGCAAAGTACCAGGTGAGATGGGAATATGACTCGGGGCTGCTTTGAGATTGCTTTTTGCCAGGTGTGCGGTGCATAATTTCTTCCGTCCGCACGGGCCTTATTGTTTCCATCGAAACTTCAAGAACGAGCTATGTTCAAGAAATATCCCCGCGAGAATATTTTAAACGAATAATCCATTTTTATTTGAAAGTACAGAAATATACCTGTGAAATTTTTTTTTACAAAAATAGGCTCGAGTCGCCTAATGGATCGGCGACTGGAGGGTATCGCCCGACCGGGAGGCGACAAGTCTACAGTTTGATAACGGTTGGGCGGATGATTGCTGTCGCTGAAGCGTTGGGCGACTGTAATCTAGTCGCTGTACGGTTGGGCGACAGAATAACAGTCGTCTAACGGCCGGGCAACGGGGGGAGTTAAAAAGGCAGCGCGCTCGGCTGCAGCCGGGCGTTGCCTCATTCCATTTTTCCATTCATTCCATCGTTTGGCGAGAGAAGAGGAGAAAGGAGGGGAAGAAGAGAAGGAGAGAAGAGGAGAAGGAGGAGAGGAGAGGGTGAGATCTTCATATTCAGGTATTTTTTTGTATATTGTATTTGTAGTTTATTTTGTATGAAATGTTAGTTGTAATAAATATTATAGATGTAGAAAATTTAGTATGAAAAATTTAGTACAATTTGTAGTATAGAAAAATTGTAGTATACATTATGTAGTATGGAACATTTTTAGCACGGAGATTTTAGTACATTTGTAGTATATTTGTATGAAATGTTAGTGGTAGTACAAATTATAGGTGTAGAAAATTTAGTATAGAAAATTTTACTATAGGAATTTGTAGTATAGAAATTTTGAGTGTAGGAATTTTTAGTATAGAAATTTTAGTATAAGAAAATTTTAGTATAGAAATTAGAAAATTTGTAGTACACATTTTTTAGTGTGGAACATTTTTAGTACAATTTTTTGTATAGAATTTTTTATATAGAAAATTTGTAGTATACAATTTTTTAATATAGAAAATTTAGTTAACGTAATTTTGTATGAAATGTTAGTGGTTGTAAAAATTGTAGATGTAAAAAATTTAGTATGGAAATTTTAGTACAATTTATAATATAGAAATTTTAGTATAAAAAATTTGTAATATACATTTGTTCGTATGGCACATTTTACAAAATTAACAGCATGCGTATGAAATCTGCATGCAACTATGGCGCGTGACTGGCAGTATCCCCTATTGGACGAGCACGTGGACCACGTGCATCGCGCTTCCCGTTGTGTGCCGCCACAGGGGAGCGCAGATGAGCTGGCTGAGTTGGGAGTGGTCCGGACACGCACACCTCGCGTGGTCTGGAGACTCGACCCCCATTGGACAGCCAGGTTTGCACTACGCCAGCGTTTTAGTATTGCCGTAAGAACGTTCCGTGCTGACCTTCTCTTTGTTTGCAGGCTGTGGGATACCGGGCTACTCCCTCTTGCCCGGATGGTGCAAGCCACAGAGGAGGATGGAGCCGCCTTGGCCACGGGCGGGGACGAGGCGGCCGTGGAGCGATCACGACACTTCCCGTTCGACCATTCCCTGCTGACGGCTTTGGTGGACCGTTGGCGGCCCCAGACGCACACTTTCCACCTCTCATTCGGGGAGATGACGCCAACCCTGCAGGATATGTCCCTGCTTCTTGGCCTTCCGATCGCGGGAGGCGCTGCCTTCCTACCGGAGGCCCCGGCCGAGTGGCGCGCTGACCTGCTCGGCAGATTCAAGGGGGTCCTTCCACCGGGTGCCACCGATGACCACCACATCTTCCTGGAGAGTCAGACCCATGGCCCGTCGCTTCGCACAGTACTGGTTATGTGTTCTTTACAATCGATCGTGTCTTCGACTACCATATATGTGCCATTACATACTAATAACAATTTGTTTGCATTCAAGTGGAGCGCATGGATCCACATGCAGACGATTACCAGGTCTCGCACCACTTGGAGGCGTATGTGTTGTGGCTGTTTGGTTGGGTGCTCTTCACCACCAGCCACGGCAACTCCGTGGATGCGCGCCTTATCACTCATGCGAGGGCGATCGCGGACGGCGAGGCCCCTAGGTTAGCTGGCGATCGGCCGCACATGCCGCGATGTACCGCAGCCTGTGCGATGCGTGCTCGAGGACCAAGGCGAACTCGGTCCTCGCGGGCTGTTCTCTACTGCTGCAGTTGTGGTCGTTCGAGTGCTGCAGCCTCGGATGATCTGTGCTAGATGTCATGGGTCTGTACGGGCCTGAGATGTATCCGGGGGGAGATGTCGACTGGCCGACGATGGGTTCTCTTTGGTGTCGTCGACGGGTAAGTACTATTACAGTCAACTATTTCCTTCTTATTAACGATGGTCATACTTAACAACTTGTCTTTCTTACAGGTACAGTTCACGTACGTGCAGGTCACGCGGGCGTACCTGCCCTTTGTGGAGCAGTTGGACCCTCTTACAGCCGACGACGTGCGCTGGGAGTCTTACGCAGATACGGCACTGCAGGCCCGTGTTCCTGATGGGCTGTTCGCACTGTGCTGGCGTGACCGGGCTTTCTGGCTCACGCGCCGGAAGCTCGTGTACGATATCTTCAAACAAGCCTATTATCTCGTCTTTTCGCATTCAATCATTCACATATCAAGTCATCTAACAAATATCAACATACCGATTTTCTCCGCACACGAATTCTTAGCGTATGTCACTTACCAGCGTATGTACCGATCGTTCTACGGTCAATCGTTCATAAAAAAAAGTTTCTAAAACTTTTTACGCACCTACAACATACAATGCACATAAACTTTTATTACAACTCAAGCATATTTTTTACCAGTTTAAAACTACAAAATTCACAAAATTTTATTACAACTCCAGCGAACCAAAGACCAGTAGCGAAGAGAGGGGGGCTGGGGTGGCCTGGCACCCCAACCTTCTACTAATTTGATTTCTATCTTCAAGTTCCCATTTTGTAGTGCTGCTGTTTGTGTGATTTAATTAAGAAAGCGACCAAGAGGAGAGTGCAGTACAGTACACTTGCCATTTTACATCACCAAATAGAATGCAATTACGCGTGGATGATTGGCACTGAACTGATTTGATTTCTACCTTCAAGTTCCCATGACCCGTGTTAGGCTGATCCCCAATGGCATGCATGTATTTGACCGAGCAATGATTAACATAAGCATGCATAGTTACTAGTAGCACAATTCTTACTACTTAATTCTTGGGACATGGTTACATCCTTTTGTTACTCGGGATTGGTAGCTGATCAGAGCGCCTCAGTGGTAGTGTATGAAAGAAAGACTGAGACTGATACATGCACAACACAAGCAGGAGCTAGTAGAGCAGACAGATAATATGTATCTTGGAGCTAAAACTGACCAGTGCGAGAGTACAGTTCCTTGTAAAAAGGGGCTCCTGACCATACATGGATAGACTGGCTCGACAGTCTACTATACTACACTACACTAATATTCACATACTCATATATGAATAATGCATCATATCATATCAGCCCCTTCAATTCATCTCACTCCTGCCACTTGTGCGGTGAAAGAAATGAAGATGTGTGCTCTCCCGGCCTCATTGGTATTCTCCCCTCTACTTCTGTCCGCAGGGGGGAGGGGGGCTGGCCGGCGACGGAGCTCGGGCGGCCGCCCGGGCTCGCCCGAAAGGTAGATCCGCCCTTGTCCATACCACCTCGACGGGCAGGTCCGGCTCAGTGGCGGCAGCATGGTTCATTGGTTCTACTCTATTTGTTGTCCATATTGCCCCCTATATCTAAAACCTGGCTCCGCCCCTGCCAAAGACACTTTTGGCACTGTTTCGTATCGTATTTACAAAAATAGAAGTATACCGAGTGTATTGACAAAAATGTCATTTCTGCCGTCTGGGGGCCGGCGGTAGCACCCGTGAGGTGACACGCGGTAGCCGGCTTAATTACCTGTCCTAATTTTTTATTTAGTGTTTATTTAACTTTTAAATATATCAAATGAGCTCAAAAAATTACAAAAATTTATGTATGGCCTTCTAACACAACGTACCTCGTAATGTAATTTTTGGGTAATTTTATTTATTGTGAATGTTGCTCAAAAATTCATACAATTTTGATATTTTTACGAGTTTTTACATATAGGAAACGAGCTCTAAACATTACGAAATTTTATGTGAAACCTCTTGATATAGTAATAGTTATTATGTAATTTTTTTGGAAATTTTATGTGATCCAAATTTTCCACGTTTATTTGAGTTAATTTAATCATGAATTTAACGATCGTCACGCATGTTTTGAAGTGCCATGTGTTGGGCAATCGTCATATATATTATTTGCTGCTATCCGGTTCGCACAATTGTCACTCTCTCTATATGTGCCCCTCTTGCGCACTCTCTCATCGCACTCATATCATTATTCGAGTGTAGTCCCTCTCGTCTGCTCCCTCGTTTGCACATTTGTCATTGTTACGATGCCGTCCCCCCTCACCCAAAGCGCTGCCCGTGATAATAGATACTTTCGCTTGGGCATAAATTTGCACCTCTAGCTAGTGCGTAGCTCATTAGTTTGAGAAGGCAGTGTCCCAGTCGCTCATTGCAGAAGGTCATTGTTACGGTCGTTGCTGAAAATTAGGATTGCATAGCTCATTAGTTCGAGAAGCCAGTGCGTAGCTCAAAATTGGCAGTGCCAATTTTTCTCTGGAAAGACAGATAATTTTTGATCATATGCTTTCAACGTTATTCCCGTAATTGTAGTCAATTAGTGTTATTTAGTTAGTCGTGATTAACGTAGTTTGTATTACGAAGTAAGTATGTCATAATAATTTAGACATAGCTTGTACTATTTTTTTGTACATACAGGACCCGTAATTTGTTAGTTCCAGATAAGTAATGAGTTAGTGCTAAGGACGACAGTAATGAATGACTCATCATTTTTTCGGATGACTAATCAAATTATCAGTAAGTAGTAAAGTATTCACGCAAGCATGTAATCACTGACTTGTAGTATGTTGTTGTCATTATGAACATTCGCATTAATATTCCATCTGTCCCATTTATTGCAAGGTACTTTCAAAACTAATAATGCATAGCTAATTATTTGGAGAAGGTAGTGCATAAGTCATTGAGGACGCGGCAATACTGATTAGTTCTCTCGAAAGATAGGCAATTTTTTATAGCATGCTTTCGACGTTATTCCCATAGTCATAATTACTGTTATTTAGTTAGTCATAATTAATATAAATTGTATTATAAAGTAATTATTATTGTTCGTACTAATATTTCGTCTGTCCTATGTATTGGTATGTATTGCTCTACCCGAACTTCTGGAACACTCATACGATGAGAAATATCGTTGCCACGCATAGATGACGGGTGACGCGGCTAGCCCTTCATCGTTCAAGCTGTCGAGGGGGGGGGAGGGGGGAGGGATCCGTGGGAGTTAAACAAGCGCTACGTCTCAACCCTGTGGGCCACGAGCTTGTTGCCCTTTGTGAGGCTGGTCTCCACCAGGCACGAGTTTACCATCGACGGCAGCCTGCTCGCGGCACTGGTGAGCAAGTGGAGGCCCGAGACGCACAGATTCCACTTTCGTTGGGGTGAGATGACGGTCACTCTGAAGGACGTCGTGTTCTTGATAGGTCTCCCTCTCGGGGGTGATGCACTTTGTTCCAGCCCTTGCACCAACTGACTAGAAGGAGAGGTTGGCGGACCGGTTCGGCCGGCCTATCCTGGAGAGTGCACATGGCGTCCCCCACACGTGGCTTAACAATTTCAGTGTGTTCCCGCAGGTTGCAACACCGGAGGTCGTCAGGACGCACCTCGTCACGTTCCTTATCTAGCTCTTTAGTTAGAGCCTGTTTCTAGCCATACACGGCGATATTTGCAACAACGAATTCATTGGCCTCGCCGAGTCTTTGGTGGACATAGGGTTCGGAGCGATGCCTCGCTACAGCTAGAAATCAACAGTTCTGTGCGCCACATATCGGGGTTATGTGACGCTTGCCAGAGTGCCACTGTTGGTACCCCCAATTTATCCATCTGCTACGTGCTCCTGCAGCTGTGGAGTTGGGGGCACTTCCATGTCAAACGTCCGACGATCGTGATTCCAGTACACCCATTCGGTGAGTTCGTTGACCTGATAGACGGGCCCACTATGGGCATCCGGTGGACTGCTGCCCGTCTGCGTGGGCATAGTGCAAACCATCGAGGTGCTACTTGCTGTGGCACAATGAGTTTGAGTCATTGCACGACAGCGACGTCATATGCAGTCCTTAGACGGTAGATTTCGTGCATTGTGTATAGCCGCATGGGCTGTCCCTACATTACCTGGAGGACAGGGTGCTATGGACGATGACACATCATCTAGTGTTCTCGTACATGGTGGAGGCTTACGCGTCACAGTGCGTAATGCAACAGTTGGGTTTGCACCAGGCCGTGCCCCCTCTAGATGGCAGGTTCCTACCACATGCCATGCACTGGTGACTCAAAGTCCATCCGACTATTGTGTACACGTTTTATGTCTTGCTATTTAACGTCGATGATTCTGGAAATGCAGGCAATCATGGGCTAATCGGCATGGTACAGACTAGTGGCCAATACAACAGCAGTGGATGACAGCATGGACAGAAAGGGCACACATCGATGTCATCATGGAGCAGCATTCGTATGACGTCCAGACGTATGACGAGTACCTAAAGTGGTGCGTACCCAGGTCACACAGTAGACTGACCATTCCTCTACCAAATCGCCCCGAGCACATCACGCACGAGGAACGTCTGGAACGCTCCATCGATCCCCACAGTGCTTCGCGGCGACATGACAGCATAAGGCAGTTCAAATATCTTATCGTTCCATTCAATAAACTCATACTGCTCGTTACTGAAGCTGTTTCATATGTCACTTCAATTGGAGCGGGCGCAGCGCATTGCAAGCACGTCAGAGGTCACCATCAGTAGTCTGGAGACGCCGCCAACCCTGCAGAAGACTATGAAGTTCATCCTAAAACAGGCCAAACAAGAGTGTACAACTTAAGTTGCGGCCGTTCCACGGATCATAGTGCGCATGTAAGCCACCCAATGGGGGCATCATACTTACCCGCCAAGTCATTGCGACCTAGTGAGTCTGACCGGCCATCGCAATCTACTTAGTCTGCATGGCGTCGTAGTACTAGCCGCCGATCATCCGTGCATCGTACCAACAAGGAGGTAAATTACGTATGAACCTACATTTTTTCCCTATTACGCCTTGTGTTCCACTAATATCATGGTGTTCTCTCACCGTAGGTCCGTCATCGAGATGCATCCCTTTTACCACCTACACATATTGCTGCTCCTAGTTGTTCATCTTTTCTGCACATTTGGGAGGTATGAGATTCGCATTATATGTCCGGAATATTTGTTGTGACTAATATCGTTTCATCTTGCAGCCTCCAATTCAACATGGGGGTGACAACGAGTCCACTGATGACAACACGGGCCTCCTAGATGCTTCTAGAGAGCAGTGCACTGTGCCAGGGTTTGCAGCGTACGCAGGGCAAAGCTCAGCACTCTCGGCATACATGGGGTTTGGACACTTCAGGGAGAGAGCTCGTTCACACCACAAGGGGGATTTCTAGAGTCCTTTGTACACGACATTATTACGAGCGGCTCGCAGTTCGACATGTCTCAACTGGACAACTTCGACCCTTACCGAACCCAGCCTACTGTACCTCAGCCTACTGGACCACTGCCGCCCACTGAGCAGACATAACAGTCCCCATACCTCCTCCGACCTGATACGCAACCTCCGGACCGACTGATGTACCCGACAGGACATGCTCAGATAAGTAAGCCATATCGCATCCAGTGTGATGTATTTTTTGTACGGGCAGGCAAGAGCTGCGAGAAGATAGCAGTGGCTCAGATAAGTAAGCCATATCGCATCCAGTGTGATGTATTTTTTGTACGGGCAGGCAAGAGCTGCGAGAAGATAGCAGTGGCTCAGATAAGTAAGCCATATCGCATCCAGTGTGATGTATTTTTTGTACGGGCAGGCAAGAGCTGCGAGAAGATAGCAGTGGCTCAGATAAGTAAGCCATATCGCATCCAGTGTGATGCATTTTTTGTACTACTGTAATTACTTTTAATTATACAAATTCCTAATGTATAAAATTATAAAAAAATATGAAATATTCATAATTCATGATTAAGTTAACCTGAATTAACGTGGCAAATTCGACCATATAAAATTTTTAAAAAATTACACAATAACTATAACTGTATTAAGAGGCTTCACATAAAATTCCGTGATTTTTGGAGCTCATTTGCTATATGTAAAAACTCACAAAAATATCAAAATTGTCTGAATTTTGAGCAATACTCGCTATGGATAAAATTATCCAAAAATTGTTTCTTAGTGTTCGATCATGTCATCACAACCACCAATTACATTTCAGTTTTATCCATATATTTTGTATCAAATGCTACTGTGCAAACTAGAATGGCTAGTCATCAACCCGTGCATCCGCACATCCTATGTGTCTTCAATGGGCTTTTTATTAATATTAAATGTTGCATCTTTAATGTGAAAACATATAATTTTGGATTTAAATTTTAAATGTTTTAGTTATGAAAAACTCGAAACTATAGTTAAAATATTTTTGTTATATATATCCAACAAATTACATTTTTAAATCTGAATTTAATTTAATTTGGCAGTTGGTTTTACATATGTTCGGAATTCAATTCTAGCTCCGATATGTGTCCATGTATTGTTTCCTCTCAACTCATTATTCTTTTGAAAAAAAATTGGCTCCTTGTTCTTCTCGGATACAAACAATCCAATTTGTCTTAATTTTGTGTGTCTACTTAGGTGGGAATTTCTTGCTATTATTTTCTTTCTCTGATTAACTCAGGAAATGCTAGCCTGTTCCCTCCACGATCTACCTATCCTCCACTCAAATAGATTGTCCTAAGGGTGCCATACAGTAGGAGCCCAAACTATACTATTGAAAACTCATTCCTCTAGCGGGTCTAGTTTGACCATCCTGTTCCATTTTTATTTTCAAAATCCACTTCATTTCATATAGCAAGCCATGATCAAACAGATAATAGTATCCATTTAAAAACATTTCTAACAGAATACTTAGTTTGGTTATTATCAACCTGATTGCAATCTTTACCAAAAAGATTGCACGGGAGCAACTTCTACTTCTAATAGGCCATCAACTACATAGATAGATAGAGAAGAATAATTTGAGCAAGCTTCTCTTCTTTAATCGGGTAGGATTGACACGAGGTCTTCTTTCGTCTAACAGGATCGGATCACAGAATTACGATATTATCAAAATTTTAAAATGTATATATTTTATATAAAAATTGAATTATATTTCTAAATATACAAGTCTATAGTAGATTTTATTAATTTAATTTTGTAATTTGAGTACACTTATTCATGTTATATTGAATTAAAGTTGATTTTTGAAAATTATTTAATTATTTTTAATAAACTAATAATCTAAAAATGCAATATATCAAAGATAATATTTTTCTTACCTTAGAACAACATGTAAACAACAAAACAACGCAAATTAAACTAGTGCAACTTAAACTAGCAATGGGTAATATTAAATTTTATATGCTAATATAATTTGTTATCAGGATCACGATTCCACTATAATCCTATCTCATACTAACGATTCTATGCGTAGAATTATCATCATTATGATACTATCTTATTTCCATTCATGTTGCATCTCGGCAATGTGAGCCTACGTAACGTGGTAAAAGAATACGAGATGGTTGAGGGAATCTTACGTGGATGCAAGTACGCCGCTGATGACCGTGAGAGCCCAGAAGTCCTTGATCCGTATCACGCCGATGAAGCCGCCGAGGAGGACTACCGTCGACCACGTCAGAGCCAGGTACGCCAGGCCGGTGACGACCTTCCCTATGGTTGCTTGAACCACCGCGTAGTCGTTGATCAGCCATTCTTCTGGCCTCCTGGCGGCCATCTCTTCTTGCCATGTTTTTTGCCTGCTGGATCCTCCCTTGCCCACCCGCCCTACCGTGTCTCTGTGGTCGTCAGCCATAATTCCTCTGAACAAGGCAACACGAGCCGACCGAGTGACCGACGGATGGCTAGGTGCTTCTGGCCATGCTTGCAGCCCTTTAGTCCTTTATGTTCAAGAGACTGGAGCAGTGCTCCCCAGGCCAGTTGGGAATCAACTTGTCCGCTTTATAAAGCAAAGGTTTCCCTTTTTTTTATAAAGGATATAAAATCCGGCCTCTATATCCACGAAGGATATACACAGCCAAAAGTTACACGAGCTCTTAGGCTCAAAGCCTCAAAACTGAGGTACATAAAACAACATGAAAGATAGCTTAAGAACTACGAAAAGAACTAGAAAGGCTAAGCTTCAGCACTTTTGCTCCGTCCTTACTTACAACCAAGCCCTTAACCTCATCCGACCGAGCCACCCAAACTTCGGTCTGCTTTGCGTGAAGATGGACCTCCGAGGCGACGTCTCCAAGAAGGCGACGAGAGTCACCGACGCCGCCCGCCTCACCGAGGTAAGGCTTTCACCTGGAGATCAGTACACATGAGAGCTACGTAGTGCCACGACACACCTCCAGGAAGGATAATGGCGCCCGAAGGCGTCATTGATGTCGAGACCGGTAAGATCACCGGCAAGGCTTTTGCCAGCACCTCCACAGCACCCCACGTACTACCCACACACAAAATAGACCGCCACCAACACTCCGGGGCCCTACACGCCTCAAGGCCATAGCATAGCCACCCTTGAACTCCACGACGAGCCGCTTCCTGCAACGTCCGCCACTGTAGAGACCACTAAGCGACGTCTAAGCGCCACCACTGAGCAGATCCAGGGATATGAGCCACAGATCAAACCTACAGTAATACAACGGAAGGGCCTGGCACAAATCTTCCTGAACGCCTTACGGAGCCTGAACGGCACGTGGATCACCACCGCCTTCTTGCTCCCGACCGCAACCAACTGGAACTCGGAGCTCATGAAGAGGACCTTGAGGTCGTTCTTGAGCTCCTGGTTGCCATTCTCCATGTCGAAGAACGCCTGCGCGACGGAGTCCACAAACTCGGAGGGCTCGAGGCCCTAGTCCTTCTGCACCTTCCTCCTCGCCGTGACAGCGCCGGCGAGGCGGCTTCACGCGCTCTCCCGTCTCTCTCTGCTGGCGGAGAAAGAAGCCGGAGGGAGAAGCCGACGCGGGTGGGCGCGGCACGGCGGACGAAGCCGGGAGACGGCGGCGCGGGCGTGGAGGCACAGGCACGGAGACGATGGAGCGGCCGCGGCTCCCGAAGGCGGCGGCGCGGGCGCGGCGGCCGGGAGGCGGCGGCGCAAGCGCGGCGACCGGGAGGCGCTCAGGCGATGGCGCGGCCAGCTCCGGGCGGAGCGAGGCCAGCACGAATCCAGGCGGGGGAGGCCGGATCTGAGGCACGGCGGCCGGATCTAGCCGGAACGGGCCTGGAGGCGGCGAAGACGTCCGGAGAGGAGCCGGGAGCAAAGGCCGGCGTGGGGCGACGAGGCTGGATCCGAGCGGCGAGGGCCATATCCGGGACGGCGCCAAGGAGGAGCGGGCGGATCCAGGCGGGAGGCGGCCGGAGACGACCGGATCTGGCCCAAAGGCGGCCAGATCCGCGCGGTGCCAGTCCGGCAACGGCTAGATCCGGAGTGGAGGTGGCCGGATCTGGTGCGGGGTCGCTGGATCCGGCGGCGGATGCGCAAGAAGAGGCGGCTCGGGTGGAGGCAGCGTTCGGCGGCCCGATCTGGCGATGAGGACGACGGCGGGCGTGAGCGCTGGTGCGGGCGACGACGGCACGTGAGCGACGGCTCCGGCGGCCGGGAAGAGGTGGCCGCCCCCGGGATTAGCTCCTCCCGGGGGCAGCAGCGGAAGATGCGGCGGGAGCGCTTCCGCTTTCTTTGCCGGCTTTCTTCACAAGATAACTAGCTTTTCTCATAGGTTGTGCTCGCGCGGCTGATTTTTGACTCCAGCAAAGGTTTCCCTTAAAAGAACAAAAAAAAGCAACCTTATTAGAGATGCAAACGGAGCGGATATAGATAGATATTGCTTATCTCATATCCTTTTTCATATTTTTTGTCGGAGTCGGAGTTTAACACGGATAGTACCGAATACGAATACGAATGCGGATATTCTCGGTCACGAATACGGAGCGAATACATGCCGTTCCGAATACAATTAGTGTCAGTCACAAATATTTAATCGGATAATGCGCGAAAGCATATTTCACATGGTGACAAGGACAGGTTAAGCAACTAGTAAATTGTAGCTAACAAAGTAGCAAGTAAATGGTAGAGGCTAGTTAAACAAGTGGTGGCTAACTAGCTACATGTCACATGGTTCAAAAGTACAAGTTGCCCACAACTAAGTAGTCAAGTACATCACTAGTTTATTTAACTTCATTACATTTAACAAATTATTCCACAAGGCCTTCGTGCCTCTTAAGGTCTCGCATCGAGCTTTGTGAAGACATTTATTTCACTGCGCCCAAAGTTGTTTCTCCTTTTCACCATTTTTTGTCTCAACAGTCACTGTGTATTTAATATAGTAGTCCTAAACCTTCGAGATATACTTCTTCTGCTTCTTCTTAGTAAGCTCAACTTCTCTAGTGCAAGTCACAATCCCAGTAATAACCGTATGCTTATTGCTTAACATAGATTTTTAAACAGAAACCATTCTATTTCTTACTGAACAAGCGTAGAGTGTAAAGGGTGTTGTCACTGGCCTTTACTAAACAAGTATTTTATTTCTTAACCTTATGCTTCACATAGATTTTCAATCAGAAAGCAATAGATGTGACAGAACACATGATAAGGCAAAATTTACCTAGAAAATTAAGCACGCTAGCAAAATAACAACAAACAATTCTACGTTAATCAACTACACAACAAATTGAAACCTGGCACTCCATGAGATGCTGAGAGTGATTTTCTTGATAGGATCCAAACCAGAAACAACTCATCGGTCAATAGCATGGAAAAACAACTTTTGATGCATTTGATTTTGATCTCATAAGTCCAACAAAAAAAATCACTCGTCAGTCAATACTACCAGTATACTAATCGAACACCACTAAGGCACTAACCCAAACTAAGATCTAATACGAGTGTACAGCCTACCAACGTTGCAATAGCCACCGAAACAACCAATCTTAAATAAATAAATGATGCTACATTTCAACAAGAGGCGGAGATCCCACCTGCCCGGCAGAGGCCAGGTATCCGACTCTGTTTCCGTATCCAGTAACTATCCGATAACTATCCAAAAAATACCCGAATAGTTTCGTATCCGTCGGATAATGCTTTTTCGAATCTGTTTTCATGTCCGACAAAAAAATATCTGACTCCGTTTCCATATCCGACAAAACTTTCGGATATCCAAAAATTTGTTCCAAATTGTATCCGAATTAAAATGGACGGACAGACGGTCGGGAAATATCTGCTCCATTTGCACCCCTTAATCTTCTTATTTAATATATAAAAATTAATTTAATTATGTGAGCTCATCTTTAATATTTAACAATAAGATAAAGTATGTATATTACTCTATATAAATCTCATCTAGAGCATGCTTTATTGGAAATATACACAATATTTTAATTTCATATTTTACTAAGAGACAAATATCACAAATAACTAGTAATGCATAAATTAATACTAACACAGGCAACAAATTGCACTTCGAACTATGCTCAAAAATATTATATAACAGAGTTGATCGGTCATATGAACGATTTACAGTTTGGCTTAATGAAGAATAGGAAGCAGCATAGACTTGATATAGTGCAGAACAGATGAAGTAGAGAAGCGAGTGGTCGCACAGATATGCAGTGCCCAGAAATCTTATTTCTACCCCATGCAGGTGTCCTTTGTAACTATAGTCTAGGGATCAAGTTCTCATTCCTTCCCAATGCACACTAAGTAGAAAGGCTGATGAAGTTCGGCGACTTAACACTCCAACACAACTTATTAAATAAGAAAGAAGATGTGGGAGAGGAATAGAGAATTCGATTGGTGAACTTGGACATCATCAGGTCCTTTTAAGGATGCACGACAATTACCACTACTGCAGAATGAGTTATCACAGACGGTTCAAAAACGTTATCATAGACAGTTTCATGAGCTGTCTGAGTTTATGGGTCAGTAATAATATGAGATCATCACAGATAGATTTCAAACCGCCTGTGAAGCAATCTTTCAAAGAGCGGTGCTCCCAGGGCTAGTTGGGAATCAAATTGTCAGCTTTAAAAAGCAAAGGTTTCCCTCAAAAGAACAAAAAAGCAATATTATTATTTAATATATAAAAATTAATTCAATTATATGAGCTCATCTTAAATACTTAATAATAAGATAAAGTGTGTGTGTGTGTGTGTGTGTGTGTGTGTGTGTGTGTGTATATATATATATATATATATATATATATATATATATATATATATATATATATATATAGTCTCATTTCGAGCTGTGATTGTGAAAGTAGCCCTTGGTTTCTGCATCTCTCTGCAGCTGTCTTGGTGTTGGGCGAGCCTCTTGAGAATGAGCACGCCTTGAGAAATCAGCTTGCCGCTCGATTAGGTTGAATTAAGTTGGTTTATGACTGTAATTAAACTATAATTGATTGAAATTATACTATAGCTGATAGTGGTTTATTTGGTGTAACTAAATTTAAAAATAGAAAAAACATGTTAGCCTATCACAGACAACACAAACGAATAAGGGAAAATAAGGTCTAGCAAAAAAATCTAAAGCCAGAAAAAGATAAAATTTAGAAATAATAAAAAAATAAGTCAGAAGTCAGAATCTTAAGCCAAAATGAATAGGACCTTAGGCCCTTTTGACGCAGAATTGTCATCCACTCCTATCAAATTTGTCTTAATTTTGTGTGTCCACTGAGGTGGGAATTTCCTATTATTATTTTCTTTTTCTGATTAATTCAGGAAATGCTAGCCTGTTTCCTCCCCGATCTACCTATCCTCTACTCAAATTTTTCCTAAGGGTGCCCATACAGTAGGTGCCCAAGCTACACTATTGAAAATTCATTCCTCTAGCAGGTCTAGTTTGACCATCCTGTTCCTTTTTTATTTTCAAAATCCACTTCTTTTCATATAGCAGTCCATGATCAAAGATAGAACAATAACCATTTGAAAACATTTTTAACGGATTGCTTGGTTTGGTCCAATAAAGTAATGGCACTTGATTATTATCAACCTGATTGCAATCTTTACCAAAAAGATTGCACTAGAGCAACGTCTACTTCTGATCGACTATGAACTACATAGATAGATAGAGAAGAATCATTTGCAAGTTTCTCTTCTTTAATCGGTTAGGATTAACACCAGGACTTCTAGGAGAGCATCTTATATTTTAGCCTAACCAAAAAAAAATTCTGAGTTTTAATTATTATTCAAAAATTGTAAAGTTGAAGTTCTGAAAAATATAAACTTTAGTTCATCTAGTTTTGATGCCAAATTAACTTACATTTGGATACCTCAATTTTAGATAAAAAAATTTGAATGTGTAAGTGTTTTGAATTAATGTTATTTAAGATAGAATAATATACTTGAATAAACAGACCCCACGTCAAAATCGATTCGGATGTACTCGGCACTTGCTATTGCTGTCAGACTCGCCAAGGGGTGGGTAAAAACTAAAAGGAATAACACTCCTGTGTTTTAGTTTATCTCTCGCAATCAACTAAAAAGGCAAAAGCTACCAGGCACTTCAAATGGTTCACGGCTTCGACTTCTGGTTGAAATTGCACTATAGTATTTGTTAGCTTTTTTTGAGAAAAAATAGAAAAAAATTTGAAGGGAAAAAAAATAAAAAACCGTTATATCGTTATAGACAATGCAAAGGAATACTGGAAAAAAAGAAAAGCCAAAAAACCAAAAAAGCAAAATAGGTCCAAATGAGTGAGGTCCAAAATATTCTAGACAATGTAAAGGAATACTAGGAAAAAAGAAAAGCCATTTTTATTTCCAAATTTAGCCCTTAGATGTGTTAGAAATAGGTCCAAATGAGTGAGGCTTATTTTCTTAATTTCAAAGTGTGCACGGTTTAGTACCATATTACTAAATGAAGGTGAGGGAGACCAATATATAAGTTGGAGTCCATGCCACTCCTTGAATTATAGATGGGGATGGCATGAGGGATTTGGCTAGTTACACAGGCACGTATGCGCGCGCGCGTATTCGTGTGTTTTCGCGTGAAAATCGCGTGACTTGCTGAACCGTGCATCACACTCTCTGTGTGTTTGAATGAGATTCAAATGTTTGAATTTGGAGCTTTATTGGGTTTGATGGCAGGCAGTTACCAGTGGGTAAATGACTGTTTAATCATATTAGTTATCAGTTTATCTATATATATATAGTAAAAATAACGAGACTATGTATGTATGTATGTATGTATGTATGTATGTATGGAGACATCTAGAGTATATGGCCAAGAATTTCATTGCCTCCATTCTCTTCTTCCTGCGAACTTTGTGCTGTTGTGTTGCACCGTCTGATCCTCATCGACTCTTCTTCCCGACGTGCACCGTGAAGAAGGGGAGCGGTATCTCCGAGCCGTTGCTGCCGTGAAGATCTGCACGAGGGTAGCACGAAATTTATGAATAGTGAAAAATAAGTCAGAAGCTGAAGCCGAAACGAGCGAGGCCTTAGTTGAGTAGCTAGTTGCTATTGGTGAGTATCAGGTGCTTGTGTGTAGGTGGTGGTGTGATTTGGTGCTTTCCCCCACCCGGTGAGTCCATCTAGGATGGTTGTTGTATGTCTTCATCTCTATCATTCTCTAAAATAAATAGGCTGACCTGCCATCCATTTCAAAGAAAAAATGAGCGCATCTGTAATCCACGATTTCTCTATAGCAATGTGTAAAACTAGTAGAATTTTCTGTACAATTGCGCCGTTAGATATCTTTTGATATATAACTCTAATATCTATAATTGAAAATATGATTATATTTGTTGTATAATTTAATATATATATATATAATTAATCTGTACCGTTATAATCTAATTCCATTAAAATAAACAGTGTAAATCGTTTTCTTTTTCTCTGGATTACTGATAAATTTTTTCTAATTCTTTGCTATCGTATCACGTCGCTCAACTGCGCACGGCACTCCGCCGATTCCACCGGCAAGGCCGCAACGCGACTTCCGTCGGAGGCAGTTGCTCCTGACGTGATGTGCAGTTCTTGTGGGTCCCGCTGATGTGACGCTTGATCACGTGTGCTCGGTCCTCCCTGGCGTGATGGCTTGATGCACCTGCTGCACAACACGAAGTTCACGTGATGGAACAGTGCTTCACGTGGAACGCCTGCATGCAAAAGACACGCGAAG
This sequence comes from Dendrocalamus latiflorus, assembly GCA_017311315.1. Classification (NCBI taxonomy): domain Eukaryota; kingdom Viridiplantae; phylum Streptophyta; class Magnoliopsida; order Poales; family Poaceae; genus Dendrocalamus; species Dendrocalamus latiflorus. The sequence goes on along the minus strand of CM029649.1, from coordinate 2,282,616 downwards.
AATTTCTAGGGCACCAACCGCTCCCTAGATTATTGCACAGACGATCGAAATTTTTTTATCTTTCAGTCACCTAAAGTTGTACTTTGAATCACCTGAACTTGCACATGTTTTTTTAGGGGGGCTGCAATTTTAGTTGATTGAGAGTGCAATTTCAGGTCACTTGAAGTTGCACTCTGAATCACCTAAAGTTGTAACTGTTTTTTTGGAGGGGGGCTGCAATTTTAGTTCATTGAGAGTGCAATTTCAGGTGACTGAAACATAAAAAAATTTCAGCCGCCTGTACAATAGCAAAACCGTTTTCTTTATTGCTTCTCCTCGATCACTTCCTCCATCTCTCGTTACTCCATCTCACAAAGGGGTACAAGACCCATATATATCATCATGGCTTCAGTATTCTGAGACAGACAACCGTTGTGTCATTGTTGTTGTCTATCATCTCCCTAAGTGTCTTAACCAATGCTTCATTTACAGCGGCAGCATGAGCGCAGTCATGTGCGTCGATCAATTTATCGCATATCACCGTTGTAAGGGATAGCAGGGCTGCTAGCAATTTCCTTTCCTCGGACTGCTTATCATTTTGCTTACTGGAAGAGTTGCTTCTGCCAGCATCTCTAGGAGGTTGGCTTTCTACGTCGCTTTTTACAGCAGAATTATTGCTCGCCCCTGTCCCTGTGCCTGCATCTGCATTTGCTTTTGTTGTAATAGATAGTACTTGACCGAGAACCTACAACAGTATGAACATATTTTTGGTCAAAGGAACAACAATATCTACAATTTTCTAATAATCTCCTGACTCATATAATGATGCCACCAAAATGATCTGTCGGTAGTGTTATCCCTATAATCTTAGGTCTCGCTCGGTTGGGCTGAAAAGTTGTGGCTTCTGGTTGAAATTACACTGTAGCGGCTGGAATTTTACTCTAGCTGAAGGTGGGTTATTTAGCGTAATTAAATTTTAAAAAAATCTAAAAATATAAAAAATATGTTAGCTCATTACGGACAACGTGAACGAATACGGGAAAAAAAGAACCGGCAAAAAAACTCAAAAAATGCCAAAAGTTCAAAAAAGACGAAATTTATAAATAGTAAAAAATAAGTCAGAAGCCAGAAGCTAAAATGAGCGAGGCCTCCCTAAAGGTGAAATATCAAATATCTGGTGCAAACAACTAATTTCATGTAAAGTTGTTAAATTTCTAACCATGCTTGTTTGGGCATGAAAACAATATATATGCTTGAATAGTGAGGGAAAAATATTTCTATACTCGTGAAATAAGATAAACAGGTGTTGCTAATAAAACTACAAAGAAGGCTAGAGGTACCTTAGTCAACAGAATGATCACATCTTGCTTGGGAAGCTCGCGGTACTTCGTAAAATGAGAACATAAGCACTCCAAGATTTCTGCCGCGCTTATTTGACATGTCTTGTTTTTAACAAGTATATCAGTGAGTTGATGAACAACATTACCATATCTAGTCGCTTCCAAGCTGTCCGTGGGATCTTGTTCAACGGCGACCATACCATTTTCCCAGAACATCTCCAGGATAGCCTTGGAAATGCTTGCACCCTGAACACAGAGCAATTTTGCCAGTGCTTCGCCTGCTTTTTTTCTCTTTCTATTAGCTTTCTCTTTCTCCTTTTCCGCCATGTTACTGCTGTTGTTCGCATCGTCAAGAAAGATGCTTCTTAGCTTCCTAATAAATCTCTTTGTGATTGTAGGCATATCCAAAGCTACTTCTGCAAGAATCTCTATGGCCTGTTCCTGTAGTGGAAGGTAACCATTATTTTCGCTTTCCAAAATCCCCAGCATGTTTTGGGCTGCTTCCTTACTGCATTCAATTTCACGGCGCAAGCTTTGACAGGCCTCTCCGGGAGTGCTGACAAGCCGGCTTACTATGCTCTGTGATGTGCTTAGTATGTCAACCCAGGTATTGTCATACTCGGTGTCAAGGAAAGTTTTGGACGTAATTGGAGCTGTGATCTGTGAGAGTAGCCCTTGGTTTCTGCATATCTCTCTGCAGTTGTCTTGGTCTTGGGTGAGCCGTGAGCCTCTCGAGAATGAGCACGCCTTGAGAAATCAGCTCTTTAGGCCCTTTTGACACAAAACTGTCGTCCACTCCTAGCAGGCGATTCTTACAATCTTGTCGTATCCAAGGCAGATCATATTTGAGGGTTTCCCCTTGATCGCGGCCATCTTGCTCACAAGTTTCAGATGACTCTGAATCTTCTAGCGACAAAGCAAGTGCATCTTGATCGTGTTCTTGCTGAGATGCGTCGAGCAGAGAGAATATGAATTGCAGTGCTCCAGGGAACTGAGCTATATGTAGCTCGCCGGAGACATCTGCTATGATCCTCGCGACACGCTCTCTGATCTCCCTGCTATCTGGGCTTCCTCCACCCCAGCATCCCGATCAGGTTCTGAGTGGAGCACCTGGACGACTGTAGCTCAAGTCTTACCGATACCCCCTTCCTGCCGAGCGCGTCTAGCACCCTTGCTGCGGCGAGCTGGTCGTCCGGCGACGCAGTCTCCAGCAATCCCACGGAATATGTCACCAAGTTCCAGTCACTGGGCAACCTTAGATCACCCGCACATTTCACGTTGGTTTCTTGAAGGTAGCCCCAAACTACTCCTGGACCCCACTTTCCAAACCCGCATTGACTTGTAACTGTGTGCAGATGACTGACCCTCAGGATGGCCTGAAGTATTACCCAGCCGGAAAAGCACAAGGTTTGGAGCAGAGCCAGGGAGTGGAAGATGAGCGGTGCGGACCTGAGTTTTGCTTTGTTTGCGGCGACTCCATCGGCATCGCCATAATCATGTTCCCTTAGACGCAGTGCTGAAAACCCAATGCAGAGTCTCGGCCCAAGCCCATAGATGACCCATGCACCGTATATTAAAAGCTGCAAGACTACTACTACTATAAATGCACAGAATCTCAGTCCTTTCCTAATCCTAATCCAACTGCCTTTCCTAATCCAAGTCCGGTTTTCAGTGCAGCCCTTGCATAATCAGCTCGAAAATTTCCTTTCGATCTTCTAGTAATGTTTTTAGTTTCCTTGAAATTTCTAACACCAAACAACATATATGAGTGGATACTAGCTAAATCAATAAAAAAAAGGGTAAAAATAACATATCAATACTGATAGCTATAGCGCTACTGGTATCGACTGGTATTACCGGTTATCGCATTCCCTGCTCATACAGGTGGCACTCAAGGAAATGACACTCAATTCATCGTAATGGACAAAGTGCCAATTACTCCAATGTTATTCTATAATAATGTCACTCAGTGTTGTTGTGAGATACTTAATTGTGTTGATGCTTACCTAGAATGGCCCATGAAGACCTATTAGGTCTGTTAGCTAGGGGGTGGAAAACGGTAACGGATAATTCGTTTTATCCGATATTTGTATCTGAAAAATCACGAATGTGGTAAACAAAATCCGTATTCGAAAATGTTTGTATTCGTATTCGAGAATATTTGTATCCGTATTTGAGAATATTCGTATTCGAAAATATTCGTATCCATATTCGTATTCGAGACTATTCGATCCGTTTCTAGAACACATGAAAAATCCGTACGAATTTTGTGATTCAAAATTTGAATTTAGGCGGTTTAAAAACCGGTAACCGGTGAAAAATCGGCAAAACCACTAGGAATCTACTTTATCCGATATTTGTATTCGAGAAAATCCGTTTTCAAAAATATCCGTATTCGTATTCGAGAATATTTGTATCCATATTTGAGAATATTCGAATTCATATTCGTATTCGTTTTAAAAATATGGATTCGTATTTGTATTTGAGACTATTCGATTGTATCCGATCCGTTTCCACCTCTACTGTTAGCATAATTTAGTCCCCTATTACTTATCTACATGTTAAGACATACCTCAAAGCAACGCTGTCCCCTATTCGACGCGAGCATAGGCAGGTGCCGCGGCGGCATCGGCGGTGTGATGAGGTGCTCGCGTGCAAGGATTTCAGATCGCGGAATGAGCACATGTCGCAACAACCTCCGGCAAGTGCACCGTGCAATGCATTCTTTCACCTAAGAATGGTTTGGCATTCTTGCCAACAATCAGGAGCGGAACTAGCCCTCGGGCTGATAGGTTATGAACAGAGGCCTAAAAATTCTATTAATAGTACTCCTTTTTAACACTAACCTAGTATATATCTGTCATGCCGGTCCAGCCTAAGGCCTCAAAACTCAGTAGCCCAGCAGCAGCAGACGGCAGCCCAACCTGCGCGCGCTTGCCTCAGCCCAACAAGTGAACGCCTCGGTGAGAATTGAGACAGAAACTCTAAGGAAATCCCTAAATCAGAGGCCACTCGAGAGAGGAGGGATTGTACCCGGCCCGATCCACGCCCCCCGGGCTGTTGGCGCCCTCGCTTGCGGTCCGCCGGCCGCCGCCCTCGCCCTTTGCGCTCCCGACGCCTGCCAGCTGTGATTTATGTTGAAGACTTGAACTCTTGAAGTATTAAGCATTATAAGCAAAATTTGCATATCAATGATGTATTTATGATGTATTTTTGTTATATTATAATATAGTTCTAGACTTCTAGTATGTTAATTGTTATTTGATTGAAATTTAGTCCGGATGTAATCCAATCCTCGATTCATCACTGCCAACGATGAATGCTCTGGGATTTAGAATAGGATACAAGAGGCAGTTATTAAATCACCTCATAGTCAGTTACTTCGCATGAAGGGAATCCAATCCCCTATTTAGTTCTTGCATTCCAAACCATATTGTGAACATCATCTCCTTACTATGGATTTGATTCTTCACATGAAGGGAATCAAATTCGATTTCATATTTTTGCAAACCATATTGTTCAGATTTGCTTCTAGGGCCGAAGCATGAAAATTGCTGTGAAAAAAGGATTTGAAGCAGCAATATTGGTCATGCATACCCGCACCCCGTTGGTGATCACTGCTGTCGTCGATGGCCGGGAGCAGGGAAGAGAAGAATGGAGGTCGAATGAGAAGACGAGCTTGTGCGGCCGCGGGAAGGGGCAAAGTACCAGGTGAGATGGGAAGATGACTCGGGGTTGCTTTGAGATTTGTTTTTATGCCACGTGTGCGGTGCAGATTCAAGTTCCTACACGATGGCGAAGGACCGGGGTTCTGCATAATTTTCTTCCGTCCGCATGGGCCTTAATTGTTTCCCATCGGAACTTCAAGACCGAGCTAGGTTCCGCCCATCCTCTGTTATAACGAGATTTGTCCCGCATATTATAGGCTTAGAGCATCTCCAACAGCTCCTCAAATCAACTTGCTATCCTTATAAATTTGGCAAAACCACAAAAATCCCCCTCCAACAGTTCCTCAAATCAACTTGCTATCTTTGGCAAGTTGCCATCCACCGGCCTCGCACGCGCATATTTCCGCGCGCGGTGTGGACTTGCCATCGCGAAATTTCTCCGCCGTCGCCCGCTGTCCCGCGCGATCGCCTCCTCTCCCGCGCCCGCGAAAGGCTTCGCGCGTTTTTTGCCCCCGTCCCCGCGCGAAAGACCGACGTCTCCTCTCCCGCGCTTCATCTTCGTCCGCGCGTGAGGAACTGGTCGCGCCGCCGCCGTTTTGTCTTCGACGTGAAGCCGCCAGGCCGTCCATCAGGTACGGTGTTTCTTCCTTTTCTCATCTCATTCTTCATGCCCAGCTAGTGTACTCGCCGTCTGCTAGGGCTAGGCCGCCGCTCTGTTGGTCTTCATGCCGAGCTAGGGTAGTCGCTAGGGTTTAGGGTTCTTGTTGCTCATGGATTCTTGTCGGTATGGGTTCTTGGTAGTCGCTAGGGTTTAGGATTCTTGTTGCTCATGCATTGTTGTCGATCTTCATGCCCAGCTATGCCGCCGCTGATCTGTTATTTTCTTCATGATGGATTCTTGACGCAATTATGATGGACGGATAGCTAGGGTTCTTGATCTGATCTTCTCATTTGTACTTTTTGTAAATTTTTTTTGTAGACTGATTATGATGGAAGGAGAAGATGGAAATTTCTTGATGTCATTATGAGACCCAGGCATTCCAAAGAAGGCATGCCATATCCAAAGATCATTCGAAGCAACAGCCTCCAAAATGATAGTGGGCTTGTCCACATGCCCCTTGTACTGACCTTGTTTTTCATATGGACAGTTCTTCCACGCCCAATGCATACAATCGATCGACCCTAACATTCCTGGAAAGCCTTTTTGCTCACCGATTGCAAGTAGGCGTGCTATGTCCGCCTCATTGGGATATCTGAGGTATTCTTCTCCAAAAATTTCATCCACTGCAGCAACAAACCTACGTAGGCTCTCAAGTGCAGTACTTTCGCTAATGCGAACGTACTCATCTGTCGCATCAGCTGGAACCCCATATGTGAGCATACGCATTGCGGTAGTGATTTTTTGGAAGCAACTCAATCCAAGTACATTGGCCGCATTCCTTTTCTGCACAAAGTAATCATCATGTGCTTCAACAGCATTCATTATGCGTATGAAAAGCTCCCTAGACATCCTGTACCTAAAGAAAACAAAACAATAGTTTAACAACTAGAATTATATATATGAACATACAACAAATCAATTCGAAACGAAAGAACAACAACCTTCGACGGAATATTTCAGGGCCGTATGTTGGATTCTCCGCCAAATAATCTTGAAACATCCTGTCGTGTCCGCCTTCTCTATCACGGTAAATAACTCTATGACCTGGGATGGAGCCACCGTGTTTTTTTTTGACATTGGAAAAGGTTTCGACAATTTCAGCAGCCGATAAAATCAAAGAGTCATCATCATCGGATGATGAATCATCCAATTGGCTTCGAAGACGGGATCTCTTCCCAAGCATGTTTCCTGAACGACAAGGGTTGTGGAATGAACAATGGCATGTACAATAGCTGAAACCGCCTGAACTGAAGACCGATGGGAGGAGACCGATGGGATGAGATACTGAACTGATTGATGGGAGGAGGAGATGCCCGCCTTGGTGCAGCTTGTCACCGGCTTCACTTGTTGTAGATGATGGCCGGGCGGAGCAGATGAACGTCGAGGAGGAGCGTCGCGGCAACAGCCTGGAGAGAGCGTCGCGGAGGAAAAGTCGCGGCGGCGGCGGCCTTCACGCACGCGAGCAGGAGGACCGTCGCGGCGCGAGGAGAAGAAACGCACGCGAGTTGGATTTGGTACTACGTGGGCCTACTTTTTTGATTTTACCAAGTTGGAATGGCAAACTATTGGAGAGAGTTCTTTTTTTCACTTGCCAAATAAATTAGCAACTTGCCAAAACACAAGATTTGGCAAGTGAATTTTACCAAACTCTTGGAGATGCTCTTAGAAAACCCAAAAATCAATATGAATACTTAACTTTTTAAAACGAATTCTCCACTCATCTCGACGCGAATGTATCTCTCCATCACTTTTTGCACTGCTTGTTATCTTATTCTAAAATCCACTTCTTTTAGCCAAAAGTTATAATAAAAACCTATCAACAAAAATCAATATGAATACCCTAGATCGTTTTGATGGCTGCAAGTTGTATGTTTGTTCTCAGCTGTGGTAGTTCCCTAGTAGTTTAGTTTCTGTTAGTTGTAGCAATTATATAAGTTAGCATTTGTGGTGCAGATTTCAATTGGGATTCCAATTTAATTTGTATCACTGAAATTTGGTGTGTTCTGATATGTGAAAAAGGCAAAAAAAAATTGAGAGCAGTTAAGTGTTTCTTAGTGTTCGATCATCGGCATGGCCGCCACCATTTACATTTCAGTTTTATCCATATATTATGTATCAAATACTGCTGTGAAAACTAGAATGACTGGTCATCAACTCGTGCATCCGCACGGGCTACAAGTCTTCAATATGCTTTTTTATTAATATGAAATGTTGCATCTTTAATGTGAAATCATATAAATTTGGATCACAATTTTGGATTTAAATTTTGAATGTTTTAGTTATGAATTCAATTCTAGCTCCGATATGTGTCCATGTATTGTTTCCTCTCAACTCATTATTCTTTCGAAAAACAATTTGGCGCGTTGTTCTTCTCGGATACAGACAATCCAATTTGTCTTAAATTTGTGTGTCCACTGAGGTGAGAATTTCTTGCTATTATCTTCCTTTTCTGATTAGCATTTCTGAGGTGGGAAATGCTAGCCTGTTTCCTCCACTCGAATGGATTGTGCTAAGGGTGCCATATTCTAGGAGCCCAAGTTATACTATTGAAAATCATTCCTCTAGCGGGTCTACTTTAATCTTCTCTCGTTATTTAATGGATGTAGCAAATTAATATTTCATGATATTTTTGTTAAGTCGGTAGCTGTCCTGTCCTGCAACTTAATTAAGTAGCGTACTTTCCACATGGTTGCATCTTATTTCGAACAATAGAATTACCACTAATTAATGAACTGACCTCGCCCCTTGCTCCCGATTGCCATCCCAGTACTGAGTACATGTAAAGCACTAAAAAGCAGCTACGCAGCTTTGAAAGAGGCCTTGCCTTTTTGCTCTCTCCCATCTTCTGTATGTTACAACAGAGTAGCCCTAGTTACAAAAGATGATAAATTTGCTACGAGACTCAAGATATTTTTAGTGTGTAACAGTTTGTTAGTTTTAATAATTCCTACGCTAAAAGGCACAATGATGATAAATTCAATACTTAAGGTGGTAACTTGTGAATTAGGGTGCAACTAATGGTAGTTTTTTAATTTTTAACAAACTCATGAAATACTGGTAAATTTTAAACTTCAATTTGTAAATTTTTTAAAAAATACTTATGATAATTTAGAGTGCAATTGATGGTTATTTTGAACTCTTTTTATTAGACAAATTAGTTTAAATATGATGGTAAATTATGAACTTAGGGTGGTAATTTGGTAAAAAATGCATATGATAACTTAACTTGTGTAAATTTTAAACTTTTATATTATCCAAATACACAAAATGCTGGTAAATTTGAAGCTTAGAGCGGTAATTAGTTAAATGTAGTAATTTTGAAATTTAGGATAGTAATTTGTTAAATAACTTAAGCCACAACCGATGGTAACTTAGAGTGATATTTTTCAAAACTATAAATGATAACTTAGGCTCCAACTAATGATAAGTTCTAAGTGTGTTACATACTCACAAACCAATGGTGATTTACATCTTTGGGGTGGCAATGTGTTAAAACTATAGTTGGTACTCCCTCCGTTCGCGTTTACTTGCCACTTTTGGCTACTTTATTTGTTCATAAATACTTGTCACTCCCAATTGTTGCATGCATTTATCCCATTTTGCCCTTATTAACTATCCCACGTTCCCTCCATCCATGGTGGGTCCGTGGTCAACTTGAATAGTTATCAATGGTATTTGGTCATTTTATATAAAAAAGTTGATTGCCTTGGTATGTTTGCCATAGTTAAGAGTGACAAGTAGACACGAATGGAGGGAGTAAATTATAGAATTTTGGGTGCTAAATTGTTAAAAAAGCATATGGAAGCCAAATCGCAGATGATAACTTAAATGATATATTTTAAACTCAGGGTGATAATTTGTTAAAATTATATATGGTAACTTAGGGTCCATCTGATAGTAAGTTTTGAATTTTCACGAAGTAAAAAAATGATGGAGAGGACACGCTGTAGTATTGTATGCAGAAGATCTTTTTTGGAGCAAAGTGGTCAATTGGAAGAGCTGTCCTGGAAGTCTCCTTTGTTTTTAAAAGATCTCCTTTGCTAAGTGGACCCATAGCCGGCAATGTGGAGCTAGAGGCAATGTTGAGGACGAGTGGCGAGCAGTGGACAACGATGGGATTTGGACCTGCGTGGCCAGATCCAGGGGCGGTGATATCGGCATGCAAGTGTCGGGCCATCGACCATGGAGGAAGAAGGCCACGTTGTGACCACAAGGAGAGGGAAGGAAAGGGTGCACTCACGCAGGAAAAGAGAAGGAGAGGAGAGAGAAGTGGGAAGAGAAAAGGAGAGGAGGGAAAAAAGGGAGGGAAAGGAGAAAAGGAGGAGAAAAAAGAAAAAGGAGGGGGAAGGGAAAAAGAAGGAAAAAACTGAAATTTAAGTAATTGCGTAAAAATATAGACACATAAATATTGGGGAGGGAAGTGAAATTTTCTTGATATTTTATAGATACAATATTATTGACTCGTTAAAAACCTTATGTCCCAGAGTAGGGGTTCTCTTGGTAAGAAAAAGAGTAAAATAGCAACATACATAAATACTAAGTACTTCCCAATGTCGAGATCCTTCATATGTTCTAGGTCTGCGTACATCTGTATGATCTCGGGATTCTCCAATTGATGATGTTGTCGCTCTTTTGCCAATTATTTTTCCTACCATGCTGAACATTGCTTTCGAACGGATGGTGGTGAAATCATTTAGGCCCCTCAAAATGGTTTTGGTAATTAATGAACTTATGTGAATATGGGACTGACATGTTTATTGAGTGTTTAAGAGGCTTAGACATGTTTATTGAGTGTTTAAAAGGCTTAGTCCCTAAAATAATGATGAGACACGTTCTAAGGGTCAACATGAAGATCAAAGTGGTTCAAGTTAAAGGCATATGCAGACTAGGATCCTTTTTCATTTTTAGCGGTCTTAGGAGAAAGAGTAGAAGACCGGATTATAGGATAAATATCGTACCATTAAGAGGGATCATTGCTAGTAGCTTCATAGCATATGCTTGTACCATTTGGATCAATTTAGGATCATGCATTCATTTAAAACTAAAATTTGATAGCCAATTTGTGCTCTGCCTGGAAAAACGGAAGTACCGGAATTTCAATAGTTGAACTACCATATAGCGGTAGTACTGTAACCTTGAACGGTACTTCCAGAGCATGGAAGCTCCGAAAAATCGAGCGAAACATTTTTTTCCAGAGAGCACCCTCGGAATCAATATGTGCTCTATCTAGATAATCGGAAGTACCGGCGTGAAAACCGCGGTACTTCTGCTTTCTGGAAGCTCCATGAAAATCGAGCAGAACCTTTTTTCCAGAGAGTTCCCTTTTCTCTATGAAAAACAGAAGTACCGGAGTTTCAACGCAGCCTTAAACAGTACTTCCAAAGCACGGAAGCTCTGAAAATTCGGGTGGAACGTTTTTTCCAGACAGGCCAACTCTTGGCCTCGAATCAAATGGAAGTACTGTGCCGAAGTTTTGGAACTTAGAAAGATCGGAACTACCGAGTTTTCAATGGTGGTAGTTCCACGCAGACTTCCAACTGTTAGTTCAGAAGCTCTTAATTGGCCGTTACTGCTGTGTCAGAACATGTGTAGAAATACCAGCCATTGCACGGTGGTACTTCCACCCGCCTTGAATTTTTCAACAAATTCACTGTAATGGCTTGTTTTGGTTGTTGACGGTATAAATACTCCTCCACATGCCCAAGGACAGTAAGAAGAGACTCTATCGAACATCTTTGAGCATTAAGCATTCACTCCACACCTCATCTTATCATTTTGCATTCATTTGAGGTGGTTGAGCCAAAACACGTGCATTTCATCTCTAAATTCATCCTCTGGCATTTGATTGTCATCAAGCGAAGCTGTGATTCTTTACTCTTGGTGCTTGTCAGCACCTGGACGGCTTGGCGGGAGTTTGTGCGGTGGCTTCTTCAAGAAGGTTGTGAAGAAGCCGGACATCAATTTGTGAGTGGTTTGGTGTCCACGATCTTCGGAGTGAAGGAAGGATAACCATTAGTGAATTGAGGAGCTGAGGCTTAATTCGTATAGCCGGTCTAAGTCGCTTAGGCTTTCCTCAACGTGGACTAGTGAAAACCGGCAAGTTTCTAATCACCATGGTAAAACATCGTGTGTACATTGGTTATCTCTTTGTTTTATTTTGCAACTCTTATATTTCTAGTATATTGTGTATATTGTATTTACTTGTGCTAGAGCTTCTTGTAAAGACTTTTTCTTGTAATGCCTTAGACACACTAGAATTGTGTAGATTTTAATTGCTTTAAAATTCTGCCATACTAAAATTGAGAAAATTGTTATTAGAAGGCAAGACAATTTTTAAACCTCCTATTCACCCCCTCTAGTTGGTTATCCTTGATCCTACAAGTGGACATTAGAACCAATAGAACATCCCATGCGAAATGGCACATCATAGGAAATATTCGCTTATTGTTCTTCCACTACTCGAGTAAGTCTATTTTGCCTCCGCCAGCAAGATTAGGATCCATGTTTACAAATTCATGCTCCAAGTAGTGGTTAAACTTTGAGATAGAATTCCAATTGGGGGCGTCTGAGACTGAGAGGATAAAGAACTAGACTTATCCTTTAGCTTTTTCCACAAGTGGGCTGTCAAGCTTGTCTTGCCTTGTTGCGCCTGTTGTGAGGCCTCTGATCTTGCATAGTTGCCTAGCTTATCATGATATAAGTGGAAAACATGAAAAACTCCCTTTTGACATGTTTGAAAGTTTCAGAGGAATCAAGAGTGAGACACTCACCTATTCCGTCCATACCAATCTGCAAATCTACGAACTTTTTTGTAGAATAAAAAATAATAGCAAAGCAATATAGGCGTGAAATAGATCCAAAACATTTAACAAAATTTTCCTCCATTGTTGCAATAGCATGGTCTAAAAGGTGATCACTCTAGTTTAGCAAACTTGTTTGCAATTAGCCAAATAAAATATGTAACTAAGCAAGGGATAGAGTAGTAAACACCAGATACAACTATAGTTGCTTTGTAGAATGGTTTTAAAAACTCTAAAAAGTGATTATTAATTTGCTAATCAGAAGTAGTAACTACCAATTCATTATTCTGAGAGAAAGCATTGATAAGGAATATTTCCTTTAGTGCTGCTAACTCCCTATGATAGATCCGTAAAATATCAGATGTGGTAATTCTCATAGTGACATATTGGTACTGTGGGCAAAAGCCACATTGAATCATTCTTTTGAATGCGCAATTTTCGCCTATTCTAATCGGTTGATCTTGTATTCCCAAGTACTCACAGAGCTGTTAGCCTCAAAGTTCAGCTATGTCTAGACTCCTCCCCCTCCCCCTCACCTGTGGACCCCATCTTATTCAAGCATGTTTTGTAATGCCGGTTCAAGTTCCCTGTCCCTCCACATGTACGAGTAGTTAATTGAGCTTTGCAATAATTACAAGTTGTAATCTCTGCCATTTGGCCATCTTGGATTTTGTGGCTCCAGGTCATGTGTTTCCATCACGGTGGCCTTCATCCAATGGTATCGGTGCTAGACTTGGACCCACCAACGTTGCCACCTTGTCATTGGTAGCATGCTAGCTACTAGTAAATAATCCAACCCACTGCCTCTCTCCTTCACCCTCTCCACCTCCCCGAGCGCCTCTCCGCCTCTTTGGCAGCCTCTTCCCCACCCCACCCGCCTTCCCCGTCGCCTCTTCCCTACCCTACCTGCCTCTCCCCTATCCCTAGACCACCACCCTGGTGCCTCTCCCCACCCTACATGCCTCCTCACCGCGTGCGTGGCCTAAATCCAAGCTAGCCGCGTGCGTGTGAGGGTGGCGAGATTGTCGAATTGGCGGTGGGGGTGGGGGTGAGGTGGGTCATGGGGGAGGGATGAGTGGATGGCGATGCCCTATCTCCCTCTCCTCTCCTCGATGGTGACAATAGTGGAGGCGTGGCGAGAGTATCACACGCTGATCGAGGCTTGCCTTGTTGCTTGCTTCACTGGACGACTGAGGCAAGCTGTCCGTGGTAAATGAAGCCAAAGATGTGATTTTGGCATGTGGCGTTGCTTGCTCTGGAACCGAGGTGTCGGAACCCGGAGCAACAACTCCTGGATCCTCTGTGTAAATCGCACTAGTCCAGGATCAGCTAGTGCACACAGTGTACAACAAAGATAAATATCAACCATAATGATATTTATTAACTAAATATGGGCATGATTGCCAAAGTTTACATCAACGGCACATAAGCCAAATTTAAATAATAAGAAGCGGAAGAAAAACACCGAAGCGGAAGAAGCCCAACATGCCTGCCCACAGGCAAACGACAGTAAGACACGGCCTATTCGTCCTGACCTTCACCGTAGTCGACGTCGTCTTCCTCTGTATGGAGATAGCAAGGTGAGTACAAACTTGTACTCCGCAAATCACCCGGGAAAATGCAACATAATGATAAAGGCTTCAATGGAAGGATTATATGGTTAGTTTGCATAAAACAGCATTTAAGAAATACAATAGATAGATTGAAATGCTGAATTTAATACAGTAAGTAAAAACAGTACTTGTGTTAGAAAATAATACCGTCAGTGCAGGCTCCGACCGTACACCAACATATCCACGGGCATCCCACCCGGACCATCTTTTCCAAAAGATCACGTATGGATTCCATCCATCCACACGTTTCCAAACACTCGCGGATTCCATCCATCCACAAGCTTCCAATCTCTCTCATGGGTTCCATCTACCCACAAGGCTTTCATTCTCTCATGGATTCCATCCATCCATAAGGTTTTCGAAAATCATTTTTGAAAAACAAAGCCTAATCCATGAAAAACTTTTACTCAGCATGCCCATGACA
>CM029649.1:2217656-2268031 GCA_017311315.1 Dendrocalamus latiflorus | reverse complement strand
TAAAAGGTGATCACTCTAGTTTAGCAAACTTGTTTGCAATTAGCCAAATAAAATATGTAACTAAGCAAGGGATAGAGTAGTAAACACCAGATACAACTATAGTTGCTTTGTAGAATGGTTTTAAAAACTCTAAAAAGTGATTATTAATTTGCTAATCAGAAGTAGTAACTACCAATTCATTATTCTGAGAGAAAGCATTGATAAGGAATATTTCCTTTAGTGCTGCTAACTCCCTATGATAGATCCGTAAAATATCAGATGTGGTAATTCTCATAGTGACATATTGGTACTGTGGGCAAAAGCCACATTGAATCATTCTTTTGAATGCGCAATTTTCGCCTATTCTAATCGGTTGATCTTGTATTCCCAAGTACTCACAGAGCTGTTAGCCTCAAAGTTCAGCTATGTCTAGACTCCTCCCCCCCCCCTCACCTGTGGACCCCATCTTATTCAAGCATGTTTTGTAATGCCGGTTCAAGTTCCCTGTCCCTCCACATGTACGAGTAGTTAATTGAGCTTTGCAATAATTACAAGTTGTAATCTCTGCCATTTGGCCATCTTGGATTTTGTGGCTCCAGGTCATGTGTTTCCATCACGGTGGCCTTCATCCAATGGTATCGGTGCTAGACTTGGACCCACCAACGTTGCCACCTTGTCATTGGTAGCATGCTAGCTACTAGTAAATAATCCAACCCACTGCCTCTCTCCTTCACCCTCTCCACCTCCCCGAGCGCCTCTCCGCCTCTTTGGCAGCCTCTTCCCCACCCCACCCGCCTTCCCCGTCGCCTCTTCCCTACCCTACCTGCCTCTCCCCTATCCCTAGACCACCACCCTGGTGCCTCTCCCCACCCTACATGCCTCCTCACCGCGTGCGTGGCCTAAATCCAAGCTAGCCGCGTGCGTGTGAGGGTGGCGAGATTGTCGAATTGGCGGTGGGGGTGGGGGTGAGGTGGGTCATGGGGAGGGATGAGTGGATGGCGATGCCCTATCTCCCTCTCCTCTCCTCGATGGTGACAATAGTGGAGGCGTGGCGAGAGTATCACACGCTGATCGAGGCTTGCCTTGTTGCTTGCTTCACTGGACGACTGAGGCAAGCTGTCCGTGGTAAATGAAGCCAAAGATGTGATTTTGGCATGTGGCGTTGCTTGCTCTGGAACCGAGGTGTCGGAACCCGGAGCAACAACTCCTGGATCCTCTGTGTAAATCGCACTAGTCCAGGATCAGCTAGTGCACACAGTGTACAACAAAGATAAATATCAACCATAATGATATTTATTAACTAAATATGGGCATGATTGCCAAAGTTTACATCAACGGCACATAAGCCAAATTTAAATAATAAGAAGCGGAAGAAAAACACCGAAGCGGAAGAAGCCCAACATGCCTGCCCACAGGCAAACGACAGTAAGACACGGCCTATTCGTCCTGACCTTCACCGTAGTCGATGTCGTCTTCCTCTGTATGGAGATAGCAAGGTGAGTACAAACTTGTACTCCGCAAATCACCCGGGAAAATGCAACATAATGATAAAGGCTTCAATGGAAGGATTATATGGTTAGTTTGCATAAAACAGCATTTAAGAAATACAATAGATAGATTGAAATGCTGAATTTAATACAGTAAGTAAAAACAGTACTTGTGTTAGAAAATAATACCGTCAGTGCAGGCTCCGACCGTACACCAACATATCCACGGGCATCCCACCCGGACCATCTTTTCCAAAAGATCACGTATGGTTTCCATCCATCCACACGTTTCCAAACACTCGCGGATTCCATCCATCCACAAGCTTCCAATCTCTCTCATGGGTTCCATCTACCCACAAGGCTTTCATTCTCTCATGGATTCCATCCATCCATAAGGTTTTCGAAAATCATTTTTGAAAAACAAAGCCTAATCCATGAAAAACTTTTACTCAGCATGCCCATGACCGTGGGCACGGCTATCCAGGATAGATTATACACTCTGCAGAGGTTGTACAGCTTTACCCACAAGACACGATCATCCCTTTGTGCCACGCGAGTTACACACTTCCTTAGGTGTGCGGCAAGGAGTCGTGACAAGGCCTTTACAATGCAAAGCCTTCAACCTGGCCAAGCCAACTCTAAGATTTCACCCCAGTAAGGAATCCACCAGACCGGGACCACCTCTTGAGCCTAGACGAGACTTCTCATGGCTTAACTACGCTCGCCCAAGTGAGACTTCACATGGCACCAACCACGCTCACTTTCAACCTACGACATGACTCAGATTGGGACTTTGCAAATTAATTAGCCAGGGCTGTCCCATACCAGCCATGTGGTAGTACGTTAGGGATTTGCAACAGTAGCTCACAGACCGGTCCTTAATTGACTTAGGCTCAACCACGTACCCCTGTGCACGACAGTTAACCACTGCGGCTCCAACCAACAGGGCATGCCTGCACCCACCAATCTAACCAATTGCCTAAGTCTAAACCAGTTTTATATTTTATTTTCAAAATATTTCATAAACCTCCTTGACTCACCAAAGTCAAGAGTACATTCGAAAAGCTTATCATTTTATGTGAAAAAGTTATCCCAAAACAAAAAGTATATCGAAGCAGGTCTAAGCATTAGATATAAAACCCTCTAGCCAATACTAGTGTACTAACTAGAGTTTTATTCTAGGGTGACAAGGTATCAGGGTAATTCAATGTCAATGGAGATAATAACAAGTAGGCAATAACTAAATTTAAAACTGAATTGAAATACATTGAATAAAAATATGCATGCAGATTAATTCAAAAAAAATAATTTTATTTCGCAAACTGGGATCAACATGATCAAGGAGGGTGACTTGCCTTGCTCTTCAAATTAGCTTGAATCTTCGTCGAAGAATTTTCCCGAATCGTCGAAGTCTACACGCGAAAACAACCCACCAAATTCAAATAAATTCAAATTAAATTCAAATTGACTTCAAAAATTTGAATTGAGGCCAGAAATGGATAGAGGGGAATTTTTTATGAATTTAGAAATTTGATTGGGCCAAATCGGAGTTAGGACGAAGGAGAACGGGTTCCGGGAAAATTAAATTCAGAGAAAATGGAATATGGGAATTTCTGGAATTATTTTTCTAAAGGAAAATCTGAATTTATGACGTCAGCGTGGAATTTCTTTTCAGCCGACTTATTTTTATACGGAAAAATCGGCTTTATTGCGTCAGCAGGCGTCAGCATGGGGTAAACCTACTGACAGGTGGGGCCCTTGTCCGTGGACCAGGTCCACGGGTGGAGGCGGTGGCTGAGGTGGCACGGACCGCGGGGTGCGGCCTGCGTGGCAGCCGGGTGCCCGTGTGGCGCCCTCGTGGCGGCCGCGTCAGCATCCACATCACCGTTGGCGCTGACGTGGCATGGTGCCGGCGGGGAGAAGCTCGGGCCCGGGAGGTCGCCGGCGAACGGCGGCTCGGCTGCCGGCGGCGAGGAGCCGAGGAGAGAGAGGAGGAGACGGGGAGCTCGTCGGTGAGGTCGGCCATTACCGGATAAGGCCGGAGCAGGGCCGGCGGCGAGGAGGGGCGGCGGCGCGCTCGGGTCACCGGCGAAGTCGGCCTTCGGGCGGTGCTCGAGCCGGGCGAAGGGGCGGACGGGGTCGAGGGCGGTTCGGCGAAGCCGAAGGTGGCGTCGTCTGGGGCGGGCGCGAGCGGAGCTACCGGAATTCCTCACCGGAGGAGAGGGGCGGCGGCGGCGGTAAGGGCGCACGATGCCGAGAAGAGGGGGAGCTCGGGAGAGGCGCGGGAGGTGGAGTGGGGAATGGGGGAGCTCGGGCGGGGTTTAAATAGGGCGGAGTGGGCGGCGGTTGCGGGTGGTTGGGGGCGGAGGTGGGCGCCGAGGGCGGGGGTCGTGGGCGTGCGGGTCGTGCGGCGCATGAAGGAGAGGGGGGGCGTGCGCGGGAGAAGCGGGGGTGGCGACCGGGTCGGGCGGCGCCGGCGGTTGCGGAGGCGGGCGCGCGCGCGAGGAAGAAGACCGGGGAGGAAGAAGGAGGCGGGGTGGCTGACATGCGGGTCCGGGATGGCAGAGAGAAGGAGTGACGCGGGCGGTCGAGATGAAGGGAAGGGGAGATCGGGCGGCCAAAAAGGAAGGGCGGCGAACGGGTGGATGAGAGCGAGGGGGCGACGTGGCGCGCATCGGAGCCGGACAAGTGGCGGCCGATGGAGAGGGGAAGGCGGGATCGGGGTGGGCGATGTGGCGGGGATCCGACCGTCCACGTGGCGGTCGGTAGAGACGGAGGGGTTTTATTTTTTTTTAGAATTTGATTTCCAGATTTTCAGAAATGCTCAGAAAATCCAATAAGCTTCAGAAAAATACAAACTAAACTCCAACAATCCCAGAAAAATTCGTAGAATCTCCTGGTGACATTTTGGACTTAATAAAAATATTTTCAACTAATGTTAGTATTTAATTTTCATACTTTAAAATACTTTTAATTCCAAAATATTTTTTTAAAAACTCCTGAAAACTCAGAAAACCCAAATAAAATCCAAATAACTCCAAATATTTAATTTGACATAGAATTTTTATACAAAATCAAAATATCATTTTATTTAATAATATTTTTAGGTTTCACTTAAAATACTTTTTCAAATCAGGCTTTTGCAAAAACAGAAATTCAGGACAAAACCAAAAATAAAATTAGGCAAAAAATATTTATTTAATTTAAAATTTTATTTTAATTAATTTTTAATTATTTAATTATTTATTTTTATCGTAATAAAAACCTGGGCTGTTACACGAGGCGAGATGATGATGAAGTGATTTTGCTGTGTGCTTCGATTTTGGCTAGTACCGCACAAACCAGGCGTTGAATCAGCTCCGCACGAC
The DNA here is from genome assembly GCA_017311315.1 of Dendrocalamus latiflorus. NCBI lineage: Eukaryota > Viridiplantae > Streptophyta > Magnoliopsida > Poales > Poaceae > Dendrocalamus > Dendrocalamus latiflorus. The sequence continues at coordinate 2,263,197 of CM029649.1, read as the reverse complement.
CATATCTGCACACGACCCGAGACAAGAAATTCCACACGATTGCTGCTCAAATCTCACTGTGTGTGCTCTAATCTCGTGAAGCCATGCTTCCCTTAATCACCTAGATGCACTTAGGTTATGTGTTTGTCATGAGTACAAGTCCTTTTTCTTTCTTGAGGGACGGCGGTGGGTGGTGACTGGTGTACCAGCTAAGCTAGGTGGGCAGACCAAGTCCCACAACTTCTGTTCCTCAACACAAGGTTGACAAGTCAAGAATTATACCTTCTCATCATCTCAGGTCATACAACATATCATCATCACTGTCAGTGAAATAATAGTACTTAGATTCAGTGTCATCCATAAAAGGACAACGTGAACCAACCTACCCTTCCTCTTAGGCACCTCCCATGTTTTGGTTCTTGCATCCGTACTATGGCAATGACCTTACAAAATAACATAGAAAAAAGAGCCTTGATGACTGTCGATCATAGTGAGCGACTCAGAAGATGAGCCTTGATAACCTCATCTTCTGTAGGAGATGTAAAAGTAGGTTACTTGGAAGGAGGCTAAACCGGCAGTGGCAGAGAAGGTCGTGCCCCAGTAACATGTTGCCAGTGTGACCTGTCTAAAGGAATATACCGATATACACTTACTCTTTGCAATTATTGAGAGGCAGAATAAGATATTCCTTGTAACACCCCTGGTTTTGGGAATAGGGCCATCGTACGTCTCACAACAGTCCAGGAGTTCAGTTGCGGATAGAAGGAGTATCATGCCTGCTCATGAACATTTAAAAAGAGTTTATTTGATTAAAATAAGACCTAATGGTCAATTTTAACAATTATAAGGGCGACTAAGCGTTAAAGTTAACTTACAATCAGAAGAATCAAAGAAAACTCCACATGAATGCTTGAGTGCGATCGTAACCCTAACACGAAAACTTGTAACATCCTTTCTTCTTATAATCTCTGTGTTGGTAGAAAAATAAAGCAAAACTGAGTACAACCAACCGTACTCAACAAAGTCACATGGGAAAATGCTATATAACTACTTGCTAGGATTTCTAAAGGATGGGAATATATGGGTTTGATTAAGTAGTTGTGAATGCAATTTTATTTTTAAATACAAAAAACAATAACTTCTTAAGGAATTGGGGTTTCAAAACTTGATTACCAGACTTCAACATTTCCAAATCATTTCTAAATCTACTTATGCTTTGCTACGAGAATCACCCATTAAACACAAATTAATTTACCAGAAGCACAGCGTATTCGAATACCATTTATGCATAACTCTGCAAGCTGCCTAGCTTTACCCACAAGATCTCTTAATCCCAGTGTCCGAACTCAAAAAAACAAGGCTTTTCATTGCTCAATTCTTTATATAGCCTTTACCAAGTAGGTTCCAGTTCCCAACAAACTCAAGTGGCCCACGGCCTCGCCCGATTTGTTGCAGCCCAACCATTGTATGGTTAACCACCTCCCATACGAACTCTCCCTCGTCACCCCCACCCTTTTTAGATATTCAATCAAACTTGAGCAGTTACTAGACCAGGTTTGATGAATCAACGCTTGTGGTTGTTACTAGACCAGGTTTGATGAATCAACGCTTGTGGTTGGGCGATCGCTATGTTTTTTACTTGGCATAATGTTCTAATCCTTAGTTTTCACTGAGGCAGCTTCCACGCACAAACCCATATTTCAGTGCCCACTGCATTGACACCATTCCAATCCAAGCCTCCAACCCCAGGATATGGTCATGGGACCCGGTCGTCTCATGGTTTCCCGCGATCCTTTCTTACCCTAGAACCATTTTTAAAATTCAGATAGCAAAATGTTAAGTTTCTTAGCAGTGGAAAAAATTTTGAATTCCAGAATTACCATGGTTACTTTTTATAATATATTTAATATTACTAAGTCTTGTCAAGGTGAATGTGGCTATCAAATTAAACATGGCCTTTTCGAGTAGTAGGACATAACTAATATCATGTTATTCTAAATATTTATTGTACAAGAAATAACAGTGCATAAATAATATAATGAAAATGCTGGTAAATAAATAATCAGAAGAATGTAGGTTCAATATGATCAAAGACATGTGATTTGCCTTTTTGTCCATAGTCTTTGATTATCTTACTGTAGTCTTCAGATTGGATACTGATTTCTTTAATTGCCCTTGCAGCTCTTCTGTTGACCAACCCATGTGGTTGGAATACTAATGCAGAAGAATACAAATGAGTTCCTGCTTTGCAGAATGCAAGCTGGGAACAAAAATACCATAAAATAACCAAAAAGACAAAGAGTAAAGGTTTGGGCGGTTAGGGTTTAGGCGGTGTTTGGTTTGGCTTATTGGAGTTAGGAATTGACCTGGTGGGTTTGAGGTGGATGAAATGGCTATATTTGGGTTATCAGACTTTTAGTGGATACTAATGACCAGAATGGTACTGGACATGGGTTCGAAATAACATCTGGACTGGCTATGGTTTATTGAAGTTCATTTAGGTTAAATGGAGTCGAATGTGGTTTTATGGGGTTTAAGACAATCGAAATGAATATACACATTTTATTGGTTTCAGTGAATAGAGATGGCTTGAAGAGTGTTTGAATTTGGGTTTGGAATAGTGTTTGAGCTAATTAGGATTTATTGGTGCTTAATTTGACCAAAGGGAGTAGAAATTAGACTTCTTTTGGATTTTTGGATGAATAGTAATGGGTGTCTACTATTGATCACGGGTCTGCACTTCACAACGGGTTCTGGTACTATTCACTATGGTTTTTACTGTTCATATCGGGTCCATTTGCTACAGTGTTGCGTTTGCACTGTTTGCTAACGGGTTGGACTGCTACAGTACAGGTCGAGCACTGTTCATCGTCTTCCTCCTGTGTGGGCACTGTAGCGACCGAATAGAGAATTTTTGCGACGGCGATTCCCGACTTTACGGTTAACTCCGGTGGAAACTAAGGGCATGGATGGAACTACGTTGCCTTAAAAACAAAGGAACTACGTTGAATCAAGAAAACAAACCGCTGAATAGAACGACATTATCGCAAAAGCATATGATACGGAAGACTACAAAAACATGCCTTTTGAGATCTCGAACAATGGATGAGCACATCGAAAGAGACTTCTCAACAAGCTTTCTAATCTCAATCCAGAAGTCAACTTATATAAATTAAATTAGAAAATATCAAATGCACTGCAAAAGCAATAATTACTTGGTTTTTTTGTCAAACACAAACAACGGCGGATTAGTTTGCCGTAATGTTTAAGAGATACAGTGCACACACTTTGGGTTCCCATACGCAGGTTGCTGCGTGCAGAGCCCAAATTTAATCCAGGTAAGGTGCAAGTATACTGCAGATGAATAGTATGCTTCGCATGTTTACCAGCTAAACAGAACTATTGGTTACTGATTCTGATGATCCCTTCAGTCCAAAAGTTTCTGTGCTTCTTTCACTAGAGAAGAAACAGATCTAAGATGCCTCACCACCGTACGATTGTTGCGAGAAAAGAGCATGCAGTTGTCGAGATCTGACATTCTCTTCAAGGCCTTAGATAGTAATTCCTTGAAATTGTGTTCCTCGAAGTCTTTGATGTAGCTGGATTTGCTTTTGTTGTAATAGATAGTACTTGATCGAGAACCTGCAACAGTAAGGACATATTTTTGGTCAAAGGAACAACAATATCTACAATTTTCTAATAATCCCCTGACTCATATAATGATGCAACCAAAATGATCTATCAAGTGTGTTATCCCTACAGTATTAATCTCTAAAGGTGAAATATCTGGTGCAAACAACTAATTTCATGTAGAGTTGTTAAATTGCTAACCACGCTTGTTTGGGCATGAAAACAATATATATGCTTGAATAGTGTGGGAAAATATTTCTATATTCGTGAAATAGGATAAACTGATGTTGCTAATAAAACTACAAAAAAGGCTAGAGGTAGAGGGTTACCTTAGTCAACAGATTGATCACATCTTGCTTGGGAAGAAAGCGTAGATGGTTAGGAATAATTACGCAATGATATTCCATTGGATGGTTTTGGTACATATAGCCTGTGGGCTATCGAGAGGAGCAACTAACCCAAGATTACATGCATGCAAAGATAGTAACCAATCCTAATCCCAAGAGAGTTGACTAACTGAAGCTGTGCACTGCACCTGGACGCAAGTATGCATGGTGCTGTAGCACGTCTGGTGCAGACCGAACCACGTACAAGAACAAGCCTGTGATACGTCTGTCTAACATGCCCTCGTAGTCAAAGCGGGAGGAGACCGGACATTTAGACTAGTCCGAAACTCGGTGAAGATGGAAGTAGGGAGACCTTGGTGAAGATGTTCGCAAACTGTGAAGTGGTCAGCACGTGTTGAACACGAACTTGGCCGACGGCGACACGCTCGCGGACAAAATGAAGGTCAATCTCTACATGCTTCGTGCGTTGATGTTGAACTGGGTTGCTGGAGAGGTAGACGGCACTGACGTTGTCACAATATACGACAGCAGCGTGGCGCAATGGAGTGCGAAGCTCAAGAAGTAGTTGGCGTAGCTAAGTAGCTTCGGCGACTCCATTTGCGACAGCACGATACTCGGCCTCAGCACTGGAGCAAGACACGGTGTGCTGACGCTTAGAGGACCAAGAAATCAGATTGTCACCAAGAAAGACAGCATAGCCTGATGTAGACTTGCGTGTGTCAGGACAACCAGCCCAATTGGCATCAGAGTAAACTAGCAGATCATCTAGAGAAGTCCGATGAAGAAATAGGCCATGATCCAAAGTGCCTCGGAGATACCGGAGAATGCGCTTCACCAAAGCAAGATGCGGTTCCCGCGGATCGTGCATGAAGAGGCAAACCTGCTGCACAGCATAAGTGATGTCTGGTCGAGTGAAAGTCAAATACTGAAAAGCACCAGCCAGATTGAGATAATGAGTTGGATCGGCCACAGGGGAACAATTGGCAGACAGCTTGGAGTGAGTGTCGACTGGAGTGCTGCAAGGTTTGCAATCTGTCATGCTGGCACGCTCTAATATATCAAGAATATAATGATGCTGTGATAGAAATAGTGACCCATGCTGGCGAGTAACTGAGAGCCCCAGAAAATGGTGAAGTGGACCCAAATCCTTCATGGAAAACTCATCTCTGAGGGCTGCAATGATGCGCCGAAGAAGACTATCTGAGGAAGTAGTCAACCCAATATCGTCCACATATAGGAGAAGATAGGCAGTATCGGATCCCCGGCAAAATATGAATAAGGACGTATCGGACTTAACTTCCACAAAACCGAGAGAAGAGATGTGAGATGCAAACCGACTGTACCATGCACGAGGAGCCTGGTGGGTAGGATCAACAAAACCAGAAGGTTGCATACAGTAGACTGTCTCTGAGAGAGTACCATGCAGGAAGGCATTCTTCACGTCAAGCTGGTGAATTGGCCAATCATGAGAGAGAGCCAGCGTAAGCATAGTGCGAACAGTAGCAGGCTTGACCACAGGGCTGAAAGTCTCGTCGAAGTCAATACCAGGCCGTTGTGTGAACCCCCGAAGGACCCAACGAGCATTATATCTCTCAAGCGACCCATCTGTATGAAGCTTGTGATGATAAACCCATTTGCCTGTCACAATGTTGACGCTGGGCGAACGGGGAACAAGGTCCCAAGTCTGATTGGACTGAAGAGCGTCGAACTCCTCTGTCATCGCAGCACGCCAATTCGTATCAGCTAAGGCACTGCGAACGGTCTTCGGGAGTGGTGACAAGACCGTGGCATGAAGACTGAGGCGATCGGCCGGGAGGTGAAACCCAGACTTGCCACGGGTGATCATCCGATGGGAGTTGTGAACCGGAGTAGCAGGAAGAGCGTGCGACGACTGGTGTGCGTGGCCACAACTGGTGGCCCGTTAGCAGCAGCAGGCGGCGATCCGCTAGGAATTGGTGGCCCACTGACTCCATCGGACGGTGTGGGCAGCCTAGCAGATGAGGCCACATGCTGCAGGGCAGGCGCGCTCGTGGGTGGCCTGGGCGGAGAGGACGGCCCAGCAGAGGAGGCCATGGGCTGCTCAACCGGAGCTAGGCGCGCACGAGGCCCATCGCCCATTACGGGCTATGCAGTTGATGACAGTGAAGCGAGACCGATTGCCCTGGGCACCATAGTAATGTGGCCGGTTCCACTGGTAGCGACCGAAGGGTGAGAGCCGATGGGGGTAGCTGGACCAGCCGCACGAATCGAGGAGGTACCTACAACAGGGACATGCCCGACGGGCAGCTGGACAAAGTCCATCTTAGTGAGAAAGTCAAGGTCGGTTGGCTGAACGGGGGCATGCGCTGTGGCAAAGGGGAAGGTCGTCTCATCAAAAATGACGTGACGAGAGATGATGATACGGTTTGAGGATAAATCAAGGCATCGATATCCCTTATGTTCTGATGGATAACCAAGAAACACGCAAAGTGTGGAACGGGGGCAGAGCTTATTGACCACTGTGGAGGAGAGGTTTGGATAGCACTGACACCCAAAAACACGCAAGTGGGAGTAAGAAGGATGGACACCATAAAGGACGAAGTGTGGAGTACGGAAATGGAGTGTTTTGGTGGGCTGAAGTTTAAGGAGATAGGTGGCGGTATGAAGGGCTTCAACCCAGTAGGATGGGGGGAGGTTGGCTTGGAACATAAGGGAGCGCATAATATTGTTGGTGGAGCGAATGATGCGTTCGGCCTTGCCATTTTGTTGAGATGTATGTGGACATGACATGCAGAGTGCAACGCCATGTGTGAGGAAGAAATGAAGCGTGGAGGAGTTATCAAACTCACGTCCGTTATCACATTGGACACTCTTAATCATAAGGCCAAATTGCGTGCGGACATAGGCAAAGAAATGCGATAAGGTGGAAAAAGTGTCCGACTTAAGACGCAGGGGGAAGGTCCACGAGTAATGCGAGCAATCGTCTAGAATGATAAGATAATACTTATATCCTGAAACACTAGTAACAGGAGATGTCCACAAATCACAATGAATTAAGTCAAAGTTTGCATGAGCATGAGAACTGGAGCAAGCAAAAGGTAAACGGGTGTGGCGATCGAGTTGGCATGCGTGGCAGATGGACTCAGTGGCCGCATTATTACAAGAAATAATGGAGGTGCTAGGTAACTTCGAGAGGGCTTCGGCACCAATGTGGCCGAGGCGGCGATGCCAAAGTGTGGACGAAGTGGCGACGAGAGCTTGTGGCTAGGGTGGACATGGCAACAATGGGTAGAGGTGGCCGGAACTATTGCACCTGGTGATTACGCCCCAAGTGCAAATATCCTTCACAGAGAGGCCATAGGGGTCAAATTCAACGGAACAATTATTATCAATGGTAAATTGACGAATGAAAATCAAATTTTTGATTATTTGGGTTGTAACAAGAACGTTCCGTAAAGAAAAGTGCCCATGGGGAGCAGGAAGGACAGTGGAGCCAACAGATGCAACGGGTAGGGTGGATCCATTACCCACGATGATAGAGGAGTGATAGGGAGAAGGGGGGTGGGAGGTGGAGATGTTACCGGCGTCCAACGTCATATGGGATGTAGCTCTGGAGTCCATGTACCATTCACCGGATGGAGGTGGATTGTGCGACATCGTGTTGAAAGAATTCAACAGAGCTGCCTGATCCCAATGTCCTGGGGCCGACATGGGCGTCCAGGGGGCCGACTGTGACCCGTCAGTTCCAGGCATCCCTGCGCCTGGTGCTGGAAGATGGGCCGCATATAGCCCACTAGCCGCCGCGGCCTGAGCAAACTGGGCCAGTGTAGGGGGCGTGGAATGAAGGTGGGAGGGTGCTGTACTGGGCCGCGGTCCAAGAACCGAGCCTAGGCTGGCGTGAGGCCAAACCTGGACTGTCCCAGTCTAGGGATTCTAGAAGGATGGAAGGCCGGCCCATGCGGCGTTAGGAGCAACAGGTTGACCTGTGCCTAGGACACTGCCACCGGCGTGTGGAGCGACGCAGCTGGCATCACTGGCCGCAGAGTTGGTGCTGCCTCCGCGGTTGTTGCGGCCGCCGTGACAGTTGTTGTGGTTCTTGTTGGTGGAGCGACCGCTACCGCCGTTGCCGCCAAGGCCGGTGTTGGGGCCGCTATTGCCAGTGCGTGTTCCAGGGCCCCCGTTCGTGGAACCGGTGGCAAGGAACGCAGATGACGAGGAGCCGGACTTGTTCTGCATGGTGATTTCTTCAAGCATCAAATCCGCGCGTACCTTGACGAACGATGGAAACGGTTTGGACCGTTTGAGAAGGGCCGCCATGTAGGAGAATTTTCGTTCAAGCCGCGTAGCACGGGCAAGGATGAGGGTGTGCGGTTGAGGACAGGCTCGCCAAGGTCGCCGAGAGCATCGGCCATGCTCTTCATCTTACGACAATAGTTGGAGATGGAGAGGTCCCCTTGAGAGAAATTGCGGAACTCAGCGTCGAGGTACAATGCCCACATCTCCTTGTTGCTGATGAACTGCTTTTCAAGCCTGAGCCAAACATGACGTGCCGAGGCCGTGGGCGTCATGACGAGCTCGACGAGAGGAGCGGAGATGGTGCCATAGATCCAATCGAGAACCGTGCACTCCATGCCGTTCCAAGCCGGGTCGTGGGGATAGGCGATGTCGGAGAGGATGTGGTCGGAGAACGCGTACTTGCCGATGACAAGCAGGAACATGCCGCGCCACTTGTTGTAGTTCGGCGAGTCGTAGTCGAGGACGACCAGGATGAGAGTGCGTATGTTGACGATGGCCACCGCCTGGGCATGGAGGGCGACAATGGTGGCAGCCTCGAGCGAGTCGTGCTTCTCGTGATAGGCGCGCTCCGCGGCATCGAGACATTGGCATGCCTCGTCGAGACGCACGTGTTCAGCATCAAGATGTGCACGCTTGGCCGCGTTCTCTTGGGAGGCAAGGCGCATGCGCTCCTCGTCAGAGGTGTCACCCATGGAGGACAAGGTAGGACGCGGCAGGCAAGGGTGCCGGCGGCGTGAGGAAAAGAGACGCGGCAGGCAACTGTGCCGGCGGCGTGAGGAAGGTGGACGCGGCGGGCAATGTTGCCGGTGGCGTGAGCAGCGGGTGAAGATCGCCGGCGGCTAGGGTGCAGAAGCGAGGGTCGCAGGATGCGAACCACTCATGATACCATGAAGTGTTGATGGTTAGGAATAATTACACAATGATATTCCATTGGATGGGTTTGGTACATATAGCCTGTGGCTATCGAGAGGAGCAACTAACCCTAGATTACATGCATGCAAAGATAGTAACCAATCCTAATCCCAGGAGAGTTGACTAACTGAAGCCGTGCACTGCACCTGGACGCAAGTATGCATGGTGCTGTAGCACGTCTGGTGCAGACCGAACCACGTACAAGAACAAGCATGTGATACGTCTGTCTAACATGCGAAGCTCGCGGTACTTTGTAAAATGAGAACATAAGCGCTCCAAGATTTCTGCCGCGCTTATTTGACATATCTTGTCTTTAACAAGTATATCAGTGAGTTGATGAACAACATTATCATTTTCCAAGAACATCACCAGTATAGCGTTGGAATTGCTTGCACCCTTAACATAGAGCAATTTTGCTAGTGCTTCCCCTGCCTTTTTTCTCATTCTGCTGGCTTTCTCATTCTCCTTTTCCGCCACGTTACTACTGTTGTCTGCATCGTCAAGAAAGATGCATCTTAGCATCCTAATAAACTCTTGGTTGTGAGTGTAGGCATATCCAAAGCTACTTCTGCAAGAATCTCTATGGCATGTTCCTGTAGTCGAAGGTAACCATTGTTTTCACTTTCAAAAATCCCCAGCATGTTGTGGGCTGCTTCCTTACTGCGTCCGATTTCACGGCGCAAGCTTTGACAGGCCTTTCCGGGAGTGCTGACAAGTCGGCTTACTATGCCCAGTGATTTGCTTGGTATGTCAAGTTGTCAACCCAGGTATTGTTATACTCGGTGTCAAGGAAAGTTTTGGACGTAATTGCAGCTGTGATCTGTGAGAGCAGCCCTGGTTTTCTGCATATCTCTCTGCAGTTGTCTTGGTCTTGGGTGAGCCTCTCAAGAATGAGCACGCCTTGAGAAATCAGCTCTTTACGGCCTTTTTGACACAAAACTGTCGTCCACTCCTAGCAGGGTCATTCATATATTCTTTTTCTATCCGACAAGTTTCAGATGGCTCAGAATATTCTAGTGACAAAGCAAGTGCCTCTTGATCGTGTTCTTGCTGAGATGCGTCGAGCAGAGAGGATATGCATTGCAGTGCTCCAGGGAACTGAGCTATACGTAGCTCGCCGGAGACATCTGCTATGATCCTCGTGGCACGCTCTCCCATCTCCCTGCCATCTGGGCTTCTCCACCCCAGCATCCCGATCAGGCTCTGAATGGAGCGCCTGGACGACGGTAGCTCAAGTCTTACTGATACCTCCTTCCTGCCGAGCGCGTCTAGCACCCTTGCTGCGGTGAGCTGGTCCTCCGGTGACGCAGACTCCAGCAATCCCACGGCATATGCCATCAAGTTCCAGTCACTGGGCAACCTTAGATCATTCGCAACATTTCACATCAAGTTCCAGTAACTACTCCTTGAGCCCACTTCCCAAACCCGCATTGACTTGCATCTCACAAGAGAACTAGTGTGACCCAGTTTGCACAGATAAACCATGGCTATTCTCAACATGGTTCTTCAGATACTTACATTGATTGATATTCAGTTGCTGCTACCATTGTAATCCAGGCATTATTTTTAGGAAAAATTGCATTCTGTAAGGATCTGCGTATGTTTTCCCTCAGAGCTCTTGCTCTTCTAGTTACTTTGCTTATGGTCTTATGGTGGTATCCTGCCGTTTGATTTTTTTCAGAATAGTTAAAAGCATCATGTCGCTGACATGCTTTACATCACCTAATTTGGCCGATAAATTCAGACCTGCTAACTGCTAAGTAAACTGAAACAAAGCTCTTATTGCTTATACTCCTGAAATCTCAGGTCAGACTGTCAGAGCCCACACATGAAGCCACGTTTGCAAAGCAGTAGGCAGTAGCCGACCAGCAAAACGAAACACTAGATTTCAGTAAGCAGCACAAATCCTAGCGTAGTTGGTCCAACATTTACAACAGGTAAAGTTGAGAAACCATGTATCTATGCATAACTTCCTGCTATCGCTCATGCATAACTAAGACATTCTTTGTTGCGATGAAGATTGCTGTACATACTCAACTCACTATAGAACCAATTTCCATATTAAACTGAAGGCAGAGCTCAAATTGGTGAATACTGGTGACCTTTGGCTTCATCATCAGCAGAGATGAGCATTTGCACTACATGCTTCATAGTCGGCCTCTTGTTTCTATCTTCTTCCAAACATGAGACAGCCAATTGGACAATCATCTTAGCCTGCACATAATTACATTGACCGTCCAACCGTTTGTCCATTAGGTCCACAATCCATGCTTCGTTGTTGCTCTTCAATTTGTCAACAATCATCTTAACCACAGTTCTTACATCAGTTTCCAGTCCCTCTTTTCCATCCACCACCCAATCTGAAACCCTCCTCCCTTTCATCAGCTCTAGAAGCACCACTCCATAACTATACACATCGACCTTCTCGGTGATCGGAAGGCAGGAAACCCACTCAGGAGCCATATATCCTCTCGTTCCTCGAAGCCGCGACATGCCTGAATTAGATCCATCTCTGTTGAGCAACTTTGCCAACCCAAAGTCAGTGATCTTAGGCTCCATGTCTGCATCTAACAGAATGTTCTCCGGCTTCATGTCACAATGGATGATCCACTCAAGACACTCATTGTGAAGATAGGCCAACCCTTTTGCCACACCTAGAGCAATGTTGAACCTTTGCTTCCATCCTAGAAACATGCTGGCCGAAGCATCCCTCTGAAATAGCACTTTGGCCAGCGATCCGTTCTCAATGTACTCATAGACTAAAATCCTATGTGCTCCTTCCGAGCAGAACCCCCACATGCTGGCCGAAGCATCCCTCTGAAATACCAAATTCATATGATAAATCCTACCAATCACGCTTATCTCGGCTTGGAACACCTCCTCGCTCTGGCAAACGTCTTGCAGTACCTTGACGGCCACCGCCCTCTCATCATATCGACTTGCCCTGATTACTGCTCGTGCTCGATGTATCGGACACGTTAAGCGACAATTCTGGTAAGCTTGGGCCGCCACATCTGATAATGTCCTCCTGAATGGCCAGGCCGCTGATGCCATGAGTCTGCCATTGATGGACGTGTATCTCTGGTACATCGAAATCGGCAGGGACCTTGACGTAGGCCGTGCCAAGCAGGCCGGGGAACGTTCTGCCATTGAACATGAGGCTCTTGGTGTAGCACTCCCCTTTGCCCTGCTTGTAGTGGAACACCACGCACGACGGCTCGTTGATGCACTGCGCCTTGCACCTGTCCAGTGACAGGAACTCGTTGCTGTTGAGGTCGAAGCCCCAGAAGTCGGTGTGCGGGAGAGCGACAAACTTCACCGGCCGCGAGCTGACGCCGTCCATGGTGGAGTTAAACGTTGACTGGCAGCCTCTGCTCCAGTCGCTCCGGTCCACGCGCTCATGGCCGGGGGCGCACACGCAGACCGGCGCGGGCGCGTAGAGACACACCGCGTTGGCGCCGCACACGCCGTGGATGAAGCAGGGGTTGGAGAACGCCATCCAGGACACCGTCCACGTCCCGACCGTCTCGTCCAAGCTGTACAGCCTGAGGTTGCCGTCGGTGTCCAGCGTCAGCCTCCTCTTGACGTCGCCCTCGCCCAAATCGGCGGCGTCGAACGTCGCGTTGTCGCTGGACAAGAAATGCCCTGAGGAATCGAGTTCAGCTTGACAGCCGGAAATGTAAATCTTGCGGCTGTTCTGCCAGTAGCTGTAGTATGGATTCGGCCAGTATACGCTGGACACCTCGCGGCGGTTGTCGTATATCAGTGACAGCATCGCGTAGTCGCTGAACCGGAAGCTGTAGTATCCGGCGGCGAGAAGCTTGTCGGCCGAGACGAGGTCCTTGCCGGCGACGATGCGTTGGGCGGGAAGAAGGGTGTCGGTGGGGTGGTCGAAGCTCTGCCATAGGACGTTACCGCGCACGTCCTCGACGGCGAGGTTACCGGAGTCGTGGAGCCGCGCGCGCGTGGCGCTGGCGTTGGCGGTGGTGGAGTTTCAGACAACGTCGCCGTCGTAGTCGGTGAGGACGAGTGCGCCGCGGCGCCCGTCGAGCTTGAGGCGGGAGCCCCGGCTGTGGACGGGGCGCGCGCGGTTGGCGGTCCAGACGACAGTGCGGTCGGCGGCGCGGGCGAACCAGACGGAGAAGGTGAAGACGGTGGGGGAGACGTTGTAGAAGCCGCAGGCAAACGTGCCATCCGGGGAGACCAGGACGTGGGTTGCGTACTCCTCGATGGCGATCGAGGCTCCTCGGGGAAGGCTGTCGCGCGTGGTGGCGGCACAGGGAAATGGACGGAGCAGGGGCAGCGCGAGCAGGATGAGCAGTGGTAAGGTGGCGAGGAGAGTGGTACCAGTCATGGCCGGCCGTGCTGGAACAAAGATGTCACTAGGTGGCGAGGAAGCGATCGATGTGCTACTTCACCTAGAAAAGTGTTTATCGACGAGGAAGGAGAGAGAAACGTGGGAAGGAGGAGACGGAGGCGCATGGCGGCACGTAAGTTTGACTCCGATCTGGCAGCGGCACTCAAGTTCTGACTCCGAACACGTAAACAAACGACTAATTAAGCAAGACATGGTCCGACTCCGATCAACTTCTCCTAATCTGACTTTCTAAAATTTGATAGCTAATACTCTTAAAATTAACTAGATTAGTTATATAAAAATTATATCATTGAATTTATTGTTAAAAATATTTTAATATTATAAAAAGTAACGGTCAAAGTTATCTCGAAAGCTGTAAAAAAACAAAGAACATCTCTAATATTTAAAAAAGAGTTGATGGTTGTTCAACATGGGCTGGGTATACTGATTTCTATAATATCAAGTCAATATGTTGGGTTAATATAATTTTATTAATATATAGCAACGTACGTGACATTCAGTTAGTCAGATACAAGAAAAAAACAGGACGAGTAATAAATTCCACTGGGCCGGTGCCAGGTCAACCAATATTTTTCGCTTGCCAATTTTTCTCAGCTTCTACAGCATGCATTTTGATTAACTAGCAACTGTCACATCTCGGGTTATGTGTTTGAAAGAAAAAATTGCGTGGAAACTGTTTCCATACGGACTCGCGTGCATACATACCCTGGATGATTGCCACGCGTACGACCAAACGATCCAGCCATGCGTGCCCGGGAAAGCTCGTCGCAGGCTCTGCTCGGCTCTGACGCACGGCACCGCTTGGCTCCCGCACGCCACGGCTTGGCTGGAAACACGGCTCGGCCAAATCAGAGACATCTCCGGTGGCTAAATCACCGATCCATATTTTTTTATCGACAAATCACCGCTACGAACCGTGCCTTAGCCCTAGTACACTGTCGCCGTCACTGTCGCCTCCGGCCAGCGTGCATGGCCGGCGAAGGCGCAGCGACAACGACACAAGTGCCGATGGCCATCACGGCAGGAGGAAGGGGCCAGAACGCCGTCACCGCAACCGGTAGTGATACGCGCGGACCAGAGCACACCGGGGATCTCCCTGGTCTCCATGAAGGGAGCCATGCAAGGCCCCTGATGGTGCCGCCGCCGAGGTCGTCGAAGTCGCCTAGGTTCACCATGGGCTACCGCGAAGGTGGCCATGTGGGAGGAGAGAGGAGGCTGTGGGGCCGCGGCCATAGGGGAGGAGAAAGGCTCCGGCGGTGGAAGACAGCCGCGACTGAGGCCGAGCCGCAGCCCAGCAGACGCGTGAGGGAGCCGAGCGTTAGGACTAGGAGGCCGTGCGTCAGAGCCGAGCTGAGTTTTTCCAGGCGCGCTGTTGACTGGGCGTACGCGTGGCAATCATCCAGGGTATGTATGCATGCGAGTCCGCATGGAAACAGTTTCCACGTAATTTTTTTCCATGTTTGAATGGTAGCCATATCTGGACCCTGCCCTCTGAATCTTCCAAAATGGCCCCTCGTCTGTGGATTTTCAGATCTAACCCCTCGCGTGGCCCCCCTCCAATTGTGTGAGCAACCTGGTGTGCTCCTGCATCGTGCCACCCCCTCCTGGCGCGCCTGGCAACCGCGTTAGCCTGCCTAGCGTGCTCAGCCACCACGCGAGGGAGGTGGCTCCCCACTGCGCCAAGCTGCCTTTCTCCCCCACATGCGTCGCCCATGGCACCTCGTGCCTACCCGGCCCCCTCTCCTCGCTAGTTGCATAATAAAAGGGGGGAATCATCCTCTAGAATACACAACAACGCCATTTCATTCTACTCCAGCCAAGAGCAAAGAACTGAGAGAGGAACAAGACCATGAAAGCATCTGATTTTTGAGCAGTTTTGAATTTGAGTTTGAAGTTTACGCAGTTGCAAAAGTTGTAGATCGGCTTTGGAGCATCCGAAAGAGGTAACTTTCGTTGACATGTTGTAAGTTTTTTAGCAACGTGATCCACATGTAATTATGAAAATGATTATTTGTTAGTATGAGAAGGCGGTAGTTAGCCTTTCGTAATCGACCAGTGGTCTTAGTTGATGTCGAAGAAGCAGTGCTGTTAGTCTACCCTACTCTATAATACACCAAAATTTTCTTTACTAAATCCACCCCGCTCAACCACCCCCACAGTCATGCCTAATCTAAGTCCACCCAGATTTGTGTACCAAAGTAATCCAACTTTATACACATGAATGACCTAGATCGCTCCTCAAGCCTTCTTCTCTTACTCATTGAAGATCCTAAGGCCAAAATTATCCGGATCATGCACATCATTGAACCTCCCCTCTCTCTGATATCCCCCACCTCGCGAGACGCTGCTTCCCCCCTCCCCGGCGCCGCGTCCCATCTCCCACTCTTCCCGCTCCGCCCTCGCTCCTCCTCCACCGCCGCCTCCCCCGCTCCTCCTCCGCCTCCTCCCGCCGCCGCCTCCTCCCCCGACCCCCTGCGCCACTGCCTCCTCCTCCTCCCCACCCCACCCCGCGCCGCCGTCTTCTCCTCCCCACACCACCCCGCGCCGCCTCCTCCTCCTCCCCCCACCCCTCCGCTCCGCCGCCTCCTCCTCCCCCCACCCCGCGCCGCCGCCTCCTCTTCCTCCTCCCCACCCCACCCCACGCCGCCGGCCTTCTCCTCCGCCCCGCTCGCCCAGATCTAATCTGCTCGCCCGCCGCCCTGCGCCCCGCTCGCCTCAGCCCTCAGCGCCTCCGCAGCTCCGCCTCGCCCAGATCCGCCGTCGCACCCCCTGCTGGCCACCTCCTCCACCCCTACCCGGCCACCGGCCGCCTCCTCCGCCCCCCACCCGACCGCCGGCTTTCTCCTCCGCCCCGCTCGCCCAGATCTAATCCGCTCGCCCACGCCACGCACATTCTCCACCGCCTCCTCCTGCGCCATCGCCGCGTGGCCCACCCGCACGGCGCGGCACGTCCCGGCCTCCACCCGCAGCTCCACGCAGCGCGCCGCCTCCCTCGCACGTCTCCCTCCACGTCCGCCGGTCAAACCGCGCGGCGTTCAACCTCTACACCTCCACCCTCAGCTACCAGATCCACAACATCGAGGCCAAGTACTACGCCGACGGCGAGGACACCTTCGACATGCGCAAGCCGCTGCGGCAACCGCAGGCCAAGAAGCACCACCACCACCATCATCACTACCACGGGCCCGACGGTTGCTGCTCCCACGATGCTCCTCCAACGGCGGCTGGTTCGTCTCCTCCATCTTCTAATTCGCCGGAGAAGAAGGTCGACACTTGAGAGGGTAAGTCGTGGCTTGGGTAACTCTGAATCGTTGTTAGAAGACTGTTGTGCGATGATGGTTTTTCGTGTCATTAAGTTGTTGTCTTGCTAGGAAGATCAAAACTAAGCCCTGCGGTAGGATTTGGTGTGCGCGTGCCTCTCCTCACGTTTGGCTTCTTGAGATTGTTCTCTCTCAAGGTTGCCCAGTCATGGAGGCGCAGAATGATTCCTGGCGTGTTTAACGTGGGAGCCAATAGTTTCGTCTCATGGTTGTGCTTCCAAAATCTCTCGCCACATCTTTCGTGACTACGAAACACTGTTTTCCCAGGGGTAATGTAGTTTGATCCAAACTTTGTACGTCCATTGTGCATTGCTATCTTTTGATGTCTACGTTCATACATTGTACACTGCTTGTTCTAAGAGTATGCCCGTCTGAATAGAGAATGTGATGTCCAGTGATTTTAATAGTTATGATAAATTGAGGCGCTTACAGCACTTTCTTTGTTGCACGGTGGAACTACTTGTGTCTGGCACCAAAATAAGATATGCCTATGCATGGTTTCCTTAATTACAGTAAATATACTATGTTTTGATTAAATGCTGTTCTATAAAACAACGCTGTGTGTTTGTGTTCCATATGTAGAAATCTTCTCTTTGTAGTGACCGAGGATGAGCTGCCCAGTGTCCGAGATGTAGGTAGCTCCAAGTCCCTGTTTTTCAGGGAGAACCTACTTGGGGTCCTACATTGTCATGAATTGTATGGGCTTTTACTGAGGTTTAGAGATCAAGTACATGTTATGGTTGGGGGGGGGGGGTTGTCATGCCTTTTATGTGAAACTTGATATTACAAACTAAAAAATATTCATTAACACAACAGCACAGGTTGGCATGTGTGTCATCTGGGGAGATTTTATTTGTTAATTTCAGCAATGGGATGTGACCTGTGATGTCTTGCCCAACATGTGAGATGTAGGTAGCTCCAAGTCCCTATTCTTCAGGGAGAACCTACTTGGGGGGTCCTACATTGTAATGAGATTGATGGGCATTTACTGAGGTTTTGATCGTTTTTTGTTAGTAACTTAGCATATATTTTGTTACAAAGTTTTTTTATGAATTGAATGGTATTCTTTCAACTGAACAATATAGTGAGTTTATGTTCCATCTAAAGAAAATTTATTCCTTTGATGAGTTGCCCACTATGTGAGATGTAGGTAGCTCCAAGTCCCTGTTCTTCAGGGAGAACCTACTTGGGGGTCCTACATTGTAATGAGATTGATGGGCATTTACTGAGGTTTTGATCGTTTTTTGTTAGTAACTTAGCATATATTTTGTTACAAAGTTTTTTTTATGAATTGAATGGTATTCTTTCAACTGAACAATATAGTGAGTTTATGTTCCATCTAAAGAAAATTTATTCCTTTGATGAGTTGCCCACTGTGTGAGATGTAGGTAGCTCCAAGTCCCTGTTCGTCAGGGAGAACCTACTTGGGGTTCCTACATTGTAATGAGATTGATGGGCATTTACTGAGGTTTGGACTTGCATGTATTAGTGTTCAGTAAAGTAGTTCCTCATTGATTGGTTTTGAGGTTTGTGCGAATGTCATGTAGCTCCTTTGCCGCATTCCATGCACTGGTACCTCAATTGTTTCTCATTTATTATTTTATTATCTGTTTGTGACTGTAACATTTTCTAAGACTTAGCAGTCGAATGAAATGACCTTTTTTTGTGCATTTTTGCAAGTAATGATACTGTCTGCGACCGACCGGTTGGCCGGGGGCTGGCGGTCAGGCGCGCAGACGAGGTGCTTCCTCGGGTGCGGCGACGGGGAGGAGGGGTCAATTTTTATTATTACTATTATTTTGTCAATTTTTGTGCTACTTAAGTTGAAAGTTTCACTTATAGGTTCTGCTTCTTTTCTTTGCAGGAGAGTTTAAGCCTGTGGCAGGAGAAGTTAAATCGATTTGAGGACTGGGACAAGGGTACTTGACTGCTTATTCACTCTTGTTGCGTGCCTAACCTATGCATAGATATGTAATAACTACTTGAATTCTGAATTGCAGCACCACTGCGCCCTACCACTACTGTGAATACACAAGCAGCAGCAAGGTTCATTGGTCATTCATTGCCCCATTTGACAACTGGTACATAATTGCCTGTTGAATTTGTATGTGCTTGGGTTTTTAATTTTTGTGGTATTGAGTTGAGATTTCATTCTTGTTATTTCAGATCAGAAGAGGAGCATGCAGGCAATCAGTAGAGGAGAAGGAGGGGGCTGGTCTGGGAAGAAGAGAAAGCCACAGCCAATGCCAGATAGGAAGTCTGTTCGTGCTGCTGCAGAGGAGTTCCTTGCAAAGGCTGCCCAGGAGCTTAGTGGGTATAACGACAGCAGGGTGAAGGGCCCTATTAGACTTATTCCTGATGAAGATGAGGTCTAGATTAATATATTGGTTTTATGCAGCTCTTAGGTATTTACTGCTGCTGCTGTGCATTCCTAATCTCAATGGCATTTCAAACAAGGTCTGACATGGGTGCATGTATGGCTCTATAATGACACTATGTTATGTAAATCACAATACTATTATTAGGTGCCCTTTTTCAGGGTATAGCCATCAGTACACTTAGTGTATAGCAGCCTGAATATTACAAAATTCCCACGCCCTAAAACAAACCTTTTCATGTCTTATGGTTTAATAATTCATTCTTATACTCTACATTTGACACCGATGAAAATGTCATTTAGGTAGTTATTATTTATTTAATGGATAAGTGCATTTGGTCTCTCAGCTTTGGGTTGGGTTTAAGCTTTAAGCGATACGACCACATCCGAGAGAAGTCAAAGGAAATCTGAAGGCGCACGACTGTGACAAAGTTTGAACGTGGTCGTAAGGAGGCTACGACTGCGACAAAGTTTGAACGTGGTCGTAGTGTTAGCACGGGCACACTACTAGTGTCATTAAATGCTTATTAGTTAGTAATTATATGAATATCGTAGGTTATGCGTAGGTTATTTTGTTTGTATGGAAACAACATTGTATTTTTTCTGTATTTGCAAAAAGTTAGTATGCATTTTATATAATGTTATGCAGAAATTGTTAGACATGTAATTTTTTTAGTTTAATTGTTGTGCTTTTTGCATACTTTTGTGCATTACCGTTATGTTAAAAATTGAATATCATTGTAGTTGTTCACTTAGAAATATAATGCACTACTGTCAGCAGTAATTTATGAATTGTAGGGTGGTACATGTGTGATATGCTTAGCTTACCAGTGCTAAAAATATTAAGAAAAGATGTAATTTAATGTTGCGCACTCTGAAAAAATTTGTAGGTACGTCATAGTGGGCATTCAAGATCTATTCGTGTTCTATGGAAATGGTATTGTACGTGACGGACCGTACAGGGTGGACTTGTCAAATTATGACTGGACCATAATCCGGGCATCCGGTTTGAAGGACATGGGCCTCTCAGGAGCTTAGGAGGTATGTCCGTTCCGTGTTCGATCATGCCATTGCTAGGAACAAGCTGCGCATTGAAGTATTGTACGTCTCCTTGGTGGGTGGTCAAGGGGAGTCCTCATGGCAACTTTTGAAGGTGACAAGTGATGAGTCATGGACCAGTTATATGGAGGCTATGTGCAACCCTACTGCTGCAATATATGGCAGATCGATGGTGTATGTTCAGTTCGTGAAGCGAACAGAGTCATCCGGCATGCCTGGTTCCAGTGCAGGCACTGCTGATGTAGTGCTTGGGTTGGTCTCTAGTGATGATGTAGATGGGGCTGCTGGTGGAGATGCGGGCGAGTTGGTTGGTGATGGAGACCTAAGGAGGCATGCCTAAAATTTTGAGCCCAATGAAGGCGTGCAGGGATGGTGAGCAGCCCGTATTGACTACCATGAGTACCTGGGCGATCAGGTGGAAGAAGTGGAGAGTGAGGAGGAGGACGTGGAAACATCTAGTTCTGAAGACGAGTGAGATGGAGAAGCTGCTGCGGGAGGTGTAGTCGATGGTGTTGTTACCACCAATGGTACTTATGTCAGCTGTAGGTTGGACAACATCACGTCAGCATCGATGGTTCTGCCACAGCCAGAGGAGGCACACTGAGGCTTCAACAAAAACACTCTACTCTTAGGGCAAAGCTTCCCTAACAAGTGCGCTGCCCAACAGGCCATTGCCAGATATGCTGTGGCCATTAGCCAGACATATAGTGTGTGCATGTTGAACCTTGACACCTATATCGTGAAGTGTGTGGATCTGCCTTGGAAAGGTTTGTGCCCAGCAGTCAAGGGGTGGGGTCACGGACTTCCAGATCTCAGTGTTGATGGAATGCACATGTGAGCTTGCTGAGCCACTCTAAAGGCACCGCAACTTGATGTCCTCATATGTTGCCAGCCTAATTAGCCATCTAGTCACCGTAGATGTTTCCATTTCACCGATGCTTCTCCAGGCAGATGTTGTCAACATGGTGCGCTTCGAGATTAACTACAAGAAGGTATGGTGGGTAGGAAGCATATGGATGAAGGCAAGTAATTCTTCGAAGTTATGCAAGCGTACATGGACATGAAGATGACGAAGGCTCATTCGCATACTGTTAGGCCCTTGGATGGTATAAGATAGAAGTTTGAGATCCGTCTGAGGGAAAAGTATGTCATAGGTCATGCAAGAGGGGAGCGCAAATAAGTATGCACGATCGATGATGAAGCATCGTGTACATGCAACAAGCCACAGCTTCTTCACAAGCCTTGCTCTCATGTGTACACGGCCTGTGCGGCGTTGCGGCAGGCCTCGGTGCCGTACATCTCGGAGTACTACGACATAAACCACTTGTATAACACTTGGAGTTCAACTCATACGGGCTGGATGTGCACTACAGTGACATTTGGCCAAGGGAGGTGCGGTGGGTGCCGAACGATGTGCTAAACAGCTAAAGCATGCCGACCGTGGAAGACAATAGTCGCACCGCATTTGTAATGACATGGACAAAAGCCTGCGTGGCGAACGGGTAAGGAGGCCGAGATGTAGACTATGCAAGACAGTTGGGCACACCCTCAGCAACTGCCCAAACAAACCTAGCCCAAGCAATGCACTGTAGTGTTCAACATATCATTCCCCTGTAGTGATGTTGCTTGTTCAAAAATTAGAGATAGAGTTCCATGGTGCCATTTAATAGTCAGAGCAACCATCCAGGTCAATCGTTGCTACTTTGTTTGCTGAAAGTATATGTAGTATGCTATTTTTAATGGTTGATAGATATATCTTTTGGGTGAAATAGATTGGTTTGTATGGTTTAAATGATGAGAATTGGCATGCTCCTTTAGCTTTTTTAAACTTCTTACCTACAGATTGGTGTGTATGTTGAAATAGTTGACATATATAACTTTTGGATGAAATAGATATGTTGTTATTCTACAATTCTTGCATTTTTAATCTTAAAGATGCTACTGCATATCTTCTAGATTTTTTATTCTATAATTCATACAAAGCACTGCAGGTAACAACACAAATGAAAACAACACTCCGAGCACTACACCTTCATGATAACAATGAACACAAGAAAGAAAATAGCACACAATATTAAGTTAATCTTCCACTCTAGTCTATTGAAACGATGTCGTAATTCCACGGGGTCGCTACCCCCTATGACAACTCTGTCATGTGGAACAATGCCAGGCCTAGTGCCCATTTCATCCTCCCACAACCAGAATCGGCAATTGCCTAGGCTATCCTGCAATTCTATGAGAAGAAGGTTTTGTAACATATGCTGAATGATTTGAACCAACCTAAAACAAGCTGACTCATTGAGTGGAAGGGGCACTTGTAGTAGTGTCGTCCAGTATCCGTGGCCGTTTGTGAGGTCATCGTCTCACAACCGTGTTACACTTCGGGCAAATCACTGTGGGTGTCGATAAAGAGGACAAGATGATGAAGCAATGGGAGAAGAACCGTGACCTAGCAAGGTATGCTGCAGCCCGCGACGAACAAGCAAGGGCTGTTGCGGCCCAAGCCGAACAAGCGGAGCATGCCACGAGATCACACCCTCCTAATTACGCCTCCCATAAAAGCATGTCTGTCCTGAACGTTCCAACTGAGCGTTCACCGCAACACCCGCCTGAGGGGGAGACGCCGCCTCTCTATTGGTGCAGGGACCCATGCAAGTTCTTCAAGTCTAAGCAGCAGCTCAGCCTAGGCATACATTACTGGGGTTACGTGAATTACTTCTATGACTATCCCGACCGCTGTCAGGACACAAGCAACTATCGGTAGCTGGTAAGGACTAGTTACATTGTGTTCCACTACTATTTCTCTTTCAAAGTACATAATAACAACCTCTCCCATGAACCTATAGAGCCCGGAAATGCTATGTGTCTGCCACAAGTGGATCGACCTAGAGATTCACTCACATGACCGGTAGACTCTGGACGAGTGGAATGCCAAAAGAGCCAGTGAGATTCGAGAGGAGGAGCGCCGCAACGATGAGCAAACCGAGCGTATACGTTGGGAGATGAAAGCTCATCTCGAGGCGTGCACACGTAGGGAGCATGAGAAAAAGAGGAAAATGGCGGCCAAGGCAAAAGAGGGTGCCGAGGAGTTCAACGCTGAGCTTGCAAGGAAGAAAAATAGCCCTGGTCCATGCAGTAGGTTGGGCCGTCCCGCATTAGTCTCCTGAAGGTCGAATTTATTTCTATTCCAGAAAGACGCATATGTATCGTAGGAGTACTTTGGTTTGTTGCATCATAACCATACCCTGTGCACCATGTTATTTGTAGCTTTATTATAAAGTCTATTTTAATTTGCAACATCGAATCGCGTTATCTTTTCGCATTCAATTCTTCGTGTGGTCAATATCACTTACCTTCATACTTACCAATCGTTGCTATCTCAATCGTCCTCACAAAAGTTTTTCTAAAAATTTCTTGCACTACAACAACATACGACGATCGCAAAATGCTATTGTGAATCTAACATATTTTGTACCATTTACAATCTACAAAAATCACAAATGGATCAATAGTTACATCGCATTGTCACTTACCTACATACTTACGAGTTATTGACGCCTTAATCGTCCCCACAAAATTCTTCCAAAAATTTCTCCCGCTACAACAATATTCGACGATCACAAAATGTTATTATCAGTCTAACAGATTTCGTACCATTGATAATCTACGAAAATTACAAACAGACTAACCAACCGACATTGTCTGCCTTTTTATTTCAAAAAATTACAATCTACAAATAAGATTACTACATGTATTATCTATAAAATTGCTCTTTATTTTTACATAATTACTTCTATTAGATCAATACAAAATTATTGCTATTATTTTTCTCAATTAAATTTTTAATTAAAATTGCCACTAAAAATAAAAAACCTGAAATTTCAATACCAATTTGCATTTTTTAAAAAGCCAGAATGCTGACGCGACGGGGCAACGCAATAGGTGGCCTAGAAGGTGGGGGCGGGGGGCACGCCACCTCTCTCGTGCGACGACCAGGCATGTCAGGCGTGTTGAAGTATAAGTAAATTGCCCCTCTTTCCTCATCAGCTTAAGCTTTTGGGTGAACTGGCTGGTGCATTAAACTCAATATGGTATCAGAGCCGAGAGGTCCTGAGTTCAAGACCTGGCTGACGCAATTAAAAAAATTAATTGCAGTCCATTTTTATTCCACGTATTAGTCCTAAGAGAGCCTACACGTGAGGGGAAGTGTTGAAGTATAAATGAATTGCCACTCTTTTCTTATCAGCTTAAGCTTTTGGGTGAACTGGCTAGTACATTAAACTCAATAAGGCGGGCTAGCGCGGCTGCCAGGTGCGCCAGGAGGGGGTGGTGCAGCGCAGGAGCACAGGGGTCAGATCTGAAAATTTGCAGACGAAAGTGCCATAGCTTCATTTCTGCGTGTTTGTCACGAGTCTTTGTGGATGGGCGGTGGTGGGTGGTGAGTGGTGTACAGGCTAAGCCAGGTGGGAGACCAAGTCCAACAACTTTTGTTCCGCGGCACATGGCTAAGCCAGGTGGGAGACCAAGTTCAAAACTTAAGGTGGTAACTTGTGAATTAGGGTGCAACTAATGGTAATTGTTTTAATTTTTTACACAAACTCATGAAATACTGGTAAATTTTAAACTTCAATTTGTAAATTTTTTTAAAAAATCCTTATGATAATTTAGAGTGCAACTGATGGTTATTTTGAACTCTTTTTATTAGACAAATTAGTTTACAACATGATGGTAAATTATGAACTTAGGGTGGTAATTTGGTAAAAAAAATGCATATGATACACAAAATGCTGGTAAATTTGAAACTTAGAGCAGTAATTAGTTAAATGTGGTAATTTTGAAATTTAGGATGGTAGTTTGTTAAATATGCCTATGATAACTTAAGCCACAACCAATGGTAACTTAGAGTGATATTTTAAAACTATAAATGATAACTTAGGCCCCAGCTAACGATAAGTTCTAAGTGTGTTACATACTCACAGACCAATGGTAATTTACATCTTCGGTGTGGCAATGTGTTAAAACTATAGTTGGTACTCCCTCCGTTCGCATTTACTTGCCACTTTTGGCTACTTTATTTGTTCACAAATACTTGTCACTCTCAGTTGTTGGATGCATTTATCCCATTTTGCCCTTATTAACTATCCCACGTTCCCTCCATCCAGGGTGGGTCCGTGGTCAATTTGAATAGTTATCAACATTAACTTATAGAATTTTGGGTACTAATTTGTTAAAAGATCATATGGAAACCAAATCACAGATGATAACTTAAATGATATATTTTAAACTCAAGGTGATAACTTGTTAAAATTATACATGGTAACTTATGGTCCATCTGATAGTAAGTTTTGAATTTTCATGAAGTAAAAAACGATGGAGAGGACACGCTATAGTATTGTATGCAGAAGATCTTTTCTGGAGCAAAGACAGAAGAGTTGTGCTGGAAGTCTCCTTTATTTTTAAAAGATCTCCTTTGCTAATTGGACCCATAGCTAGCAACGTGGAGCCGAAGGCGATGTTGAGGATGAGCGGCGAGCGGTGGACAGCGATGGGATTTGGACCTGCGTGGCCGGATCCAGGGCGGTGACATCGGCAGGTGAGCGTCAGACCATCAACCATGGAGGAGGAAGGCCATGCTGTGACCACGAGGAGAGGGAAAGAAATGGTGCACTAACGCAGCAAAAGAAAAGGAGAGGAGAGAGAAGTGGGAAAAGAAAAGGAGAGGAGGGAAAAAGGAAGGGAAAGGGGAAAAAGGAGGAGAAAAAAGAAAAAGGAGGGGGAAGGGGAAAAGAAGGAAAAACTGAAATTTAAGTAATTACGTAAAAATATGGACATACTTTCTTACGTAAAAACTGAAATTGTGAAATTTTCTTCATATTTTACATATACAATGTTACTATCTCATTAAAAACCTTACGTCCCAGAGTAGGGTTCTCCTGGTAAGAAAAAGAGTACAATAGCAACATACATAAATACTAACTACTTCTCAATGTCGAGATCCATCATATGTTCTAGGTCAGCGTACATTTGTATGATCTTGGGATCCTCCAATTGATGATATTGTCGCTCTTTTGCCAATTCCTAGTCCTTGACGCAGGTGATTGCCTTCAACATCTTGAGCATGAGGGATGACATACTTTCTTCAATTATTCTCCATACCATGCTGAACATTGCTTTCGAAGGGACGGTAGACATTAGAACCAGTAGAACATCTCATGTGAATGGCACATCATAGAAAATATCCACTTATTGTTCTTCCACCACTCGAGCAAGTCTATCTTGCCTCCGCCAGCAATATCAGGATCCATGTTTACAAATTCATGCTCCAAGTTGTGGTTAAACTTTGAGATAGAATTCCAATTGGGGAAACCTGAGACTGAGAGGATAAAGAACTAGACTTATCCTTTTGCTTTTTCCACAAGTGGGCTAATAAGCTTGTATTGCCTTGTTGCGCCTGTTGTGAGGTCTTTGATATCGCACAGTTGCCCAGCTTATCACGATACAAGTGGAAAATATGAAAAAAAACTCCTTTTTACATGTTTGAAAGTTTCAGAGGAATTAAGAGTGAGACGCTCACCTATTCCCTCTATACCAATATGCAAATCTACTAACTTTTTTGTAGGATAAAAAATGATAGCAAAGAAATATAGGTGTGAAGTAGATCCAAAATCTTTAATAAAATTTTCTCCATTGCTGCAATAGCATGGTCTAAAAGGCGATCACTCTAGATTTAGCAAATTTGTTTGCAATTAGCCAAATAAAATATATAACTAAGCAAGGGATAGAGTAGTAAACACCAGATACAACTATAGTTGCTTTGTAGAATGGTTTTAAAAACTCTCAAAAGTGATTATTAATTGTCTAATCAGAAGTAGTAACTACCAATTCATTATTCTGAGAGATAGCATTGATAAGGAATATTTCTTTTTAGTGTTGCTAACTCCCTATGATAGATCCGTAAAATATCAGATGTGGTAGTTCTCATAGTGACATGTTGGTATTGTGGGCAAAAGCCACGTTAATTGAATCATTCTTTTGAATGCACAATTTTCACCCATCCTAATCAGTTGATCTTGTATACTCAAGTACTCGTAGAGCCGTTAGCCTCAAAGTTCAGTTGTGTCTAGACTCCTCCCCTCCCCCTCGCCTATGGACCCCATCTTGTTCAAGCATGCTTTGTAGTGCCGGTTCAAGTGCCTTGTCTCTCCACATGTACGAGTATTTAATTAAGCTTTGCAATAATTACAAGTTATAATCTCTATCATTTGGCCATCTCGGATTTCTTGGCCCTAGGTCATGTGTTTCCACATGGTGCCCTCCATCCAACAGTGTCGATGCTGGACCTAGACCCACCAACGTTGCCATCTCTTTCACCCTCTCCACCTCCCTAGGCACCTCTCCGCCTCCCTAGCCGCTTCTCTCCCACCCCACCCACCTCCCCTATCGCCTCTTTCCTACCCTACCTGCCTCTCCCCTATCCCTAGACCATCACCTTGCTGCCTCTCTCCACCCTACACGCCTCCTCACCGCGTGCGTGGCCTACATCCGAGCTAGCCACGTGCGTGTGGGGGGTAGCGAGATTGTTGAATTAATGGCAGGGTGGGGGTGAGGTGGGTTATGAGGGAGCAATGAGTGAATGGTGATGCCCTGCCTTCCTCTCCTCTCCTCTCCTCAACAGTGACAACAGTGGAGGCGTGGCGAGAATATCACACGCTGATCGAGGCTTGCTTTGTCGCTTGCTTCGTTGGACTACCAAGGCAAGCTGTCCGTGGTAAACGAAGCCGGAGATGTGATTTTGGCATGTGGTGTTGCTTGCTATGGAACCAAGGCGAGATGATGATGAAGTGATTTCACTTGTGCTTCAATTTTGGCTGGCATCGCACTAACTAGACGTTGAATCAGCTCTGCACGACCAAATCTGCACATGACCTGAGACAAGAAATTCCGCACGACTGCTGCTCAATCTCGCCGCGTGTGCTCTAATCCCGTGAAGCCATGCTTCCCTTAATCGCCTACATGTACTTAGGTTATGTGTTTGTCATGAGTACAAGTCCTTTTTCTTTCTTGAGGTGCGGCAGTGGGTGGTGACTGGTGTATCGGCTAAGCCAGGTGGGCAGACCAAGTCCCACAACTTTTGTTCCGTAGCACAAGGTTGACAAGTCAAGAATTATACCTTTTCATCAACTCAGGTCATACATCATATCATCATTGCTGTCAGTGAAATAATAGTACTCAAATTCAGTGTCATCCATAAAAGGACAACGTGACCAACTTGCCCTTCCTCTTGGGCACCTCCCATGTTCTGGTTCTTGCATCCGTACTGTGGCAATGACCTTATAAAAATAACATAGAAAAAAGCCACGATGACTGTTGATCATAGTGAGCGACTCAGAAGTTGAGCTTTGATAGGCTCAAACTCTGAGTGAAGACGCAGATAAAATCGTAAAGGTGAAAACGGTCACGATCAGAATTCTACACCTTATGACATTCCTGGCAGAGTGGAGAAGCCAACTCGTCCAACTGGCACTAGAGACTGGCCAGAGCTTGGTAGAAGTCTTCGATGAAAGAGTCCTAGCGAAACGTATTCAACTCATGCTGAAACAAAAAGAACTGAGCATCGCTGCTTTGCTGGTATCGCTCATGCATATACTCCCAAATTTGATGAGTAAATCGCAGACCAACAATGTCTGGCTGGATGGAGTCGTCAACACTAACCACTAGAATGGCTCAAACAAAGGCTCCATTAGCACACTAGCGTTCGAAAGCGTTAATGACATACTAAAAAGAATCATCAACAGCGTTAGCAGCAACCTTTGCCTCCTTCTTGGCGCCCTCATCTTCTGCAGGAGATATAAAAGTAGGTTACCTGGAAGGAGACTAAACCATCAATGGCGGAGAAGGTCGTGCACCAATAACATGTCGCCAGAGGTGGGGACAATCAAGCGTAATCTCCATAAATGAATACCCCAACCTATAGTTTGTTCCATAGAGTTTTGTTCCCGAAAATAGGATCACAACTGATGGAACAGAAGACATTGGTAGGCGGCGCTAGACGACGCGGCAACCAAGACAACGAATACTAACAGATGGCACTGGACAACGTGGCAGTTAGATCAACATTGGTTTTTTTATTTTTTTAGAAACAATATGTAATAAAAAGAAATTAGAACCGAGTGTTAGTTTCCTTGTACCTCTTTCTATACCAGCAGAGAGGCGGCGGCTTCTTGGGCAATAGCGTGTAGGGAGGCAGCTGGCGTCAGCCGGCTGCGGACAGTGTGGCGTCAGGCGGCGGCAGACAGGCCAATGCTTGGAGTCCTTAGTCCTTTATGTTAAGGAGACCGGTGCAGTGCTCCCCCAGGCCAGTTGGGAATCAAATTGTCTGCTTGATAAAGCAAAGGTTTCCCTCAAAAGAACAAAAAAGCAATATTATTAATTAATATATACAAATTAATTTAATTATATGAGCTCATCTTAAATACATCATAATAAGATAATGTATGTATGTATGTATGTATGTATGTATGTATGTATGTATGTATGTATGTATGTATGTATGTATGTATGTATGTATGTATGTATGTATGTATGTATGTATGTATGTATGTATGTATGTATGTATGTATGTATGTATGTACTGCAGAATTATTGCTCACCCCTGTCCCTGTGCCTGCATGTGCATTTGCTTTTGTTGTAATAGATAGTACTTGATCGAGAACCTGCAACAGTATGAACATATTTTTGGTCAAGGGAACAACAATATCTAGAATTTTCTAATAATCTCGTGACTCATATAATGATGCAACCAAAATGATCTATCAATAGTGTAATCTCCACAATCTTAGTCTCTAAAGGTGAAATATCTGGTGCAAACAACTAATTTCATGTAAAGTTGTTAAATTGCTAACCACGCTTCTTTGGGTATGAAAATATATGCTTGATTAGTGAGGGAAAATATTTCTATATTCGCGAAATAAGATAAACTGATGTTGCTAATAAAACTATAAAGAAGGCTAGAGGTAGAGGGTTACCTGAGTCAACAGATTGATCACATCTTGCTTTGGAAGCTCGCGGTACTTCGTAAAATGAGAACATAAGCCCTCCAAGATTTCTGCGGCACTCATTTGGCATATCTTGTTTTTAACAAGTATATCACTGAGTTGATGAATAACATCACCATGTCTAGTCGCTTCCAAGCTGTCCGTGGGATCTTGTTCAACGGCGACGTTACCATTTTCCCAGAACATCTCCAGTATAGCCTTGGAATTACTTGCACCCTGAACACAGAGCAATTTTGCCAGTGCTTCCCCTGCTTTTTTTCTCTTCCTATTGACTTTCTCTTTCTCCTTTTCCGCCATGTTACTGCTGCTGTTCGCATCGTCAAGAAAGATGCGTCTTAGCTTCCTAATAAATCTCTCTGTGATTGTAGGCATATCCAAAGCTACTTCTGCGAGAATCTCTATGGCCTGTTCCTGTAGTCGAAGGTAACCGTTGTTTTCACTTTCCAAAATCCCCAGCATGTTGTGGGCAGCTTCCTTACTGCGTCCAATCTCACGGTACAAGCTTTGACAAGCCTCTCCGGGAGTGCTGACAAGCCGGCTTACTATGCTCAGTGATCTGCTTAGTATGTCGACCCAGGTATTGTCATACTCGATGTCAAGGAAAGTTTTGGACGTAATTGGAGCTGTGATCTGTGAGAGTAGCCCTTGGTTTCTGCAGATCTCCTCTGCAGTTGTCTTGGTCTTGGGTCAGCCTCTCGAGAATGAGCACGCCTTGAGAAATCAGCTCTTTAGGCCCTTTTGACACAAAACTGTCGTCCACTCCTAGCACGACATCCATAAAATTGTTTTTTATCCGACGGATACCCCTTTGATCGTGGCCATTTTGCTCACAAGTTTCAGATGGCTCAAAATCTTCTAGAGACAAAACATGTCCTTCTTGATCGTGTTCTTGCTGAGATGCGTCGAGCAGAGAGGATATGCATTGCAGTGCTCCAGGGAACTGAGCTATATGTAGCTCGCCGGAGACATCTTCTATGATCCTCGCGGCACGCTCTCTGATCTCCCTGCCATCTGGGCTTCTCCACCCCAGCATCCCGATCAGGTTCTGAATGGAGCGCCTGCAGGACTGTAGCTCAAGTCTTACTGATACCTCCTTCCTGCCGAGCGCGTCTAGTGTCAGAAAAACCGAGCTTGAGCAATGCGAGTGCTTCTGCGATCGGCGGCTCGTCTACTGGTTTTCAGTCCGGCTACAGTAACTGAACGTTTTTCAGTTCTGAATACCAGACCCAGGTTCAGGCGAGATCTGCAAGTGAAAACAAGTAACGAAACCGATGTATACTGGCTCAGTTTGTGCTGCAAAACTGCCGCAGCTTTTCTGCTTTCTTCAGTCCCTTTTTATTAGCAACTGACTGCAAACAACCGTGCAGTTACAAAACGAAACACACCGCAAAATACTCTAACTAAACAGAACTACTCCCCGTTGAATCGTTCATGCAAGACCGAATCAAACGGGTGCTAAACAAACTCGAGAAGACTGAAAAATAAGCGACAGTCTGACAAAAAACCGACAAGAACACATTCTGACGGAAATCCGACAAGAGCTCAAGGCTTATTTTAACATCTAGCACCCTTGCTGCAGTGAGCTGGTCGTCCGGCGACGCAGACTCCAGCAATCCCACGGCATATGCCATCAAGTTCCAGTCACTGGGCAACCTTAGATCATTCACACATTTCACTTTGGTTTCTCGAAGGTAGCCCCGAACTACTCCTCGAGTCCACTTCCCAAACCCGCAATGACTTGCATTTCACAAGAGAACTATTGTGACCCAGTTTGCACAGATAAACCATGGCTATTCTCAACATGGTTCTTCAGATACTTACATTGATTGATATTCAGTTGCTGCTACCATTGTAATCCAGGCATTATTTTTTAGGAAAAGTTGCATTCTGTAAGGATCTGCGTATGTTTTCCCTCAGTGCTCTTGCTCTTCAAGTTAGTTTGCTTTATGGCCTTATGGATGGTATCCTGCTGTTTGATTTTTCAGAATAGTTAAAAACATCATGTCGCTGACATGCTTTACATCATCTAATTTGGCCGATAAGTTCAGACCTGCTAACTGCTAAGTAAACTGAAACAAAGCTCTTATTGCTTATACTCCTGAAATCTCAGGTCAGACTGTCAGAGCCCACACATGAAGCCAGCTTTGCAAAGCAGTAGGCAGTAGCCGACCAGCAAAACGAAACACTAGATTTCAGCAAGCAGCACATATCCTAGCGTAGCTGGTCCAACATTTACAACAGGTAAAGTTGAGAAACCATGTATCTATGCATAACTTCCTGCTGTCGCTCATGCATAACTAAGACATTCTTTGTTGCGATGAAGATTGCTGTACATACACAACTCACTATAGAACAAATTTACATATTAAACTGAAGGCAGAGCTCAAATTTGTGAATACTGGTGACCTTTGGCTTCATCATCAGCAGAGATGAGCATTTGCACTACATGCTTCATAGTCGGCCTCTTGTTCTATCTTCTTCCAAACATGAGACAGCCAATTGGACAATCATCTTAGCCTGCACATGATTACATTGACCATCCAACCGTTCGTCCATTAGGTCCACAATCCATGCTTCGTTGTTGCTCTTCAATTTGTCAACAATCATCTTAACCACAGTTCTCACATCAGTTTCCAGTCCCTCTTTTCCATCCACCACCCAATCTGAAATCCTCCTCCCTTTCATCAGCTCTAGAAGCACCACTCCATAAACTATACACATCGACCTTCTCAGTGATTGGAAGGCAGGAAACCCACTCAGGAGCCATATATCCTCTCGTTCCTCGAATCCGCGACATGTCTGAATCAGACCCATCTCTGTTGAGCAGCTTTGCCAACCCAAAGTCAGTGATCTTAGGCTCCATATCTGCATCTAACAGTATGTTCTCTGGCTTCATGTCACAATGGATGATCCACTCAAGACACTCATTATGAAGATAGGCCAACCCTTTGCCACACCTAGAGCAATGTTGAACCTTTGCTTCCATCCTAGAAACATGTTGGCCGAAGCATCCCTCTGAAATAGCACTTTGGCCAGCGATCCATTCTCAATGTACTCGCAGACTAAAATCCTATGCGTTCCTTCCGAGCAGAACCCCCACATTCTCACCAAATTCATATGATAAATCCTACCAATCACGCTAAGCTCGGCCTGGAACACCTCCTCGCTCTGGCAAACGTCCTGCAGCACCTTGACGGCCACCGCCCTGTCATCATCCAAGATCCCCCTGTACACAATTCCTGACCCGCCGCGGCCGATCTCATTGTAGAACTTCCTGGTTGCCCTCTCCAGCTCCGAGTAGCTATATGCGCGGAAATGGCTGGTGATCATCCTGTAACCTTCCTCCACTGCCAACATCTCCGATGGCCTGAACACGCCCTTCTTGGAAAAGAGCCAGCACCCAAACGCTATCACAATCACCTCAATGACAAAGAATGCAGATAGGAACCCGTAGAAGTAGAACCATATCGACTTGCCATGATTACTGCTCGTGCTTGATGTATCGGAGACGTTAAGCGAGAATTCCGGTAAGCTTGCGCCGCCGCATCTGACAATATCCTCCTGAATGGCCAGGCCGCTGATACCACGAGTCTGCCATTGATGGACGTGTACCTCCGGCACATTGAAATCGGCAGGGACCTTGACGTAGCCGTGCCGGGCAGGCCGGGGAACGTTCTGCCATTGAACATGAGGCTCTTGGGGTAGCACTCCCCTTTGCCCTGCTTGTACTGGAACACCACGCACGACGGCTCGTTGATGCACTGCGCCTCGCACCCGTCCAGCGAGCAGGAACTCGCTGTTGTTGAGGTCGAAGCCCCAGAAGTCGGTGTGCGGGAGAGCGACAAACTTCATCGGCCGCGAGCTGACGCCGTCCACGGTGGAGTTAAACGTTGACCGGCAGCCTCTGCTCCAGTCGCTCCGGTCCACGCGCTCATGGCCAGGGGCGCACACGCAGACCGGCGCGGGCGTGTAGAGACACAACCGCGTTGGCGCCGCACACGCCGTGGATGATGCAGGGGTTGAGAACGCCATCCAGGACACCGTCCACGTCCCGACCGTCTCATCCAAGCTGTACAGCCTGAGGTTGCCGTCGGTGTCAAGCGTCAGCCTCCTCTTGACGCCGCCGTCGCCCAAATCGGCGGCGTCAAAACGTCGCGTTGTCGCTGGCCAAGAAATGCCCTGAGGAATCGAGTTCAGCTTGACGACTGAAATTGTAAATCTTGCGGCTGTTCTGCCAGTAGCTGAAGTATGGATTCGGCCAGTATATGCTGGACACCTCGCGGTTGTCGTACATCAGTGACAGGCATCGCGTAGTCGCTGAACCGAAGCTGTAGTATCCGGCGGCGAGGAGCTTGTCGGCCGAGACGAGGTCCTTGCCGGTGACGATGCGTTGGGTGGGAAGAAGGGTGTCAGTGGGGTGGTCGAAGCTCTGCCATAGGACGTTACCGCGCGCGTCCTCGACGGCCGAGGTTACCGGAGTCGTGGAGCCGCGCGCCGCGTGGCGTTGGCGGTAGTGGAGTTCCAGACAACGTCGCCGTCGTAGTCGGTGAGGACGAGTGCGCCGCGGCGCCCATCGAGCTTGAGGCGGGAGCCCCGGCTGTGGACGGGGCGCGCGCGGTTGGCTGTCCAGACGAACGGTGCGGTCGGCGGCGCGGGCGAACCAGACGGAGAAGGTGAAGACGGTGGGGGAGACGTTGTAGAAGGCCGCAGACGAAACGTGCCGTCCGGGGAGACCAGGATGTGGGTTGCGTACTCTTCGATGGCGATGGAGGCGTCTCGGGGAAGGCTGTCGCGCGCGGCGGCGGCACAGGGAAATGGACAGAGCAGGGGCAGCGCGAGGAGGATGAGCAGTGGTAAGGTGGCGAGGAGAGTGGTACCAGTCATGGCCGCCCGTTCTGGGACAAAAAATGTCACTAGGTGGCGAGGAAGCGATCGATGTGCTACTTCACCTAGAAAAGTGTTTATCGACGAGGAAGAAGAGAGAAATATAGGGAGGAGAGGACGGAGGCGCATGGCGGCACGTAAGTTTGACTGCGATCCGGCAGCGACCTGCTCCATGTGCATGCATGTCAAATCCATGTGCTTCCTCACTGTTGGTCCGACGACCACGCACCACTTCTTTGTTTTTGAATGGACCACGCACCACTTGGGGATAGATTGGAGGAACACGTAAACAAGACATGGTCTGATCGAGCAATTATCCGTGTGTCCATAAACTCAATTTCTCCGTATCAAACTGGATGTGCCATGTCAGCAAACAACTGCTCCCTCCGTTTTATTTCCTTCCCTTCTCCTAATCTATAATATTAAACTTTTTAAAGTTTGACAACTAATAGACTTAAAATTAGCTAGATTGGTTATATAAAAATTACATCATTAGATTTACTACTAAAAATATTTTAATATTATAAAATATAACGGTCAAAGTGAGAGACCAGGTGGTCGTGACTCCATGGTGAATGATGAGTAATTGACAAAGGTTAGGATAGTCGAGTTTGGTTTGAGTGGTTCGGAGTCGAGCCGTTGCGTGGCGCAATCGGGCTCGGTAGGACTTTGGTCAAACTTGGTCTTTTGGGCTTAGGATGTATATTCTAATGTTTCGACAGGTTTGGACTTCGTCTGTGGTAAGTATGATGGTATTTACGCTTTCATGTGTCGAGCGGGTGCTATTTGACGTGTTTTCTTGTCTGTGTGACTGCAGGACATTGGTGGAGTCGTGGCGAGACACGTGGACCGGACTAGGCGCAGTGGCGCTGAGGTCAGAAACGGTCGGGATGTGTCGAAAAACGACGTAGACCTCGAGGTGGTTGCGAGGCGTGCGAGGCAAGGAAGCGCGGAAGCTTCCCCGAAGGTGCAGGAGGGGCGAATCGGGAAATTCGCGAGCTGCACAAGCGGGAGCGGGCGCCGTTGGATTTAGCAGGCGTAACGGGGTGGAGACCCGTTAGCCAAGGCTATATAAGGATTGGAGGGGCTGCATGTCCACTTGAGCATTTTTTTGGAGGGAATTAGGGTTAGCTCTAGTCAAAAGAGGTTTTAGGAGGTGGTTTTCCTTTAGTCTTTAGTGGTTGGAGAGGCAGAGTGTGCTCCTCTGTTGTCCCCTACGATGTGTTCTTGAGTGGTGATAGAACAGAGTGGTGTTCCTCTTCTCCAATCTTGTATGGGTGTGTTCTTGTGTGGGAGAGGGTGAGGATGAGTTGAGGATCATGTAACCACTTCTTATGTCCTAATGTCCAGGCGTATCGGGACGTATTTGTATTCCATTTGATCCAATGAATGAAATCTGAAGTTTTTATTCTGCTCTGTGCTCTCTGTTCTTCGATGGCTTTCTCTGGTGATTTGTGAGTTTTTGAGTTTTTAGTTGGTTCTTGCTATGGAGGTGTAAAAATGGGTTGCTTGATGATGGATGTTGGTTTTAGGCCATTTGGTCAGGTTTCCCTAAGAGCAAATCAAGAGTAATCTCAGATTTTCATATTTCTTCTCCTCTGTTCATATTGTGCAGTTCTAGGGTTTTGATGATCTTTTGTTTCCCCTCATGAAATAGGCTAATATCTGGGGTTTTGAATCTTGAAGGTATTGCTAGTATATCCCCAAAGTTCCAAGGCCTAAGGATCAAGGATTTGTGAGAAGTTTGGATTCTTGAGTTTTCTTCTGAAGTTTGTCAGTTGCTAGGGTTTTAGAGTTAATTCTTGATTCCCTTCTTGGCTTGAGCTGAAATTTGATCTGGTCTATCTCTTGGCTATTGCTAACATACTTGCAAATTTCATAGCCAAATGGATCATGGATTCAATGGGAGTTTTGAGTTTTTAGTGCTGCTCACTGATCTTTCCAGATTTTGTCCAGATTTCAAATCTCTGCTGTTTGATCTGAATTATCTTGTTCTTTAGATCATGCAGTGCTATTGGGTTGAAGTTTCTGGTCGAAGTGATTCAAGTTGGGCTTGCAATCGTTTGATTTCTCTATGCTTTATGTCTCACTTGCTGTACTTACGGATGTTCGAATTAGACTCCTCTGTTCATGGCCGAATGTCAGTGAGCTACAGATTGAACCTTCAGTTTCCTATTCTCAGTTATCTGCAGCTTCTCAGGTTTCAGATTTGCAATTATTTAGGCTTTAATTGCAGTCAGGTCTTAGTCTCTAATTCGGTTGATGGCCAGTAAGCAACGTGGTGTGGCAGGCCTATTTCGGAAATTCATTCAAATTTGTTTGTCTTGGCTGTAAAGGAGTGCAGTTGGGCTGGCAGTTCTTAGTGCGCAGTAAACTTCACTTCTATCTCATTTTGGTTTAGCCTATGTTACAGCTTTGGGTGGCTCAGTGCTTCCTCTCGATAGACTCCTTCCTCTTGCTAGTTCTTTATACATGTCTTTTTTTTCTTTGTGCCTGATCTTTCTCAATTTTGCATGCATGTCAAACAGCGATATTTTCAGTTGAAATTTTTACTGGATGATCTCTGATTTATGGTGAATTTTTTGGTATCGCTTGCGCCCCAGATTTCAGCAAAATTATTTTTAAGTTTTCTGTGAGTTGCGTTGTTTTGCATCTTTTGAAAAATCAGTGTTCGATTTCTTGGGGGCGATTTTAAGCGAGCGACATTCACCCCCCCTCTGTCGCCATTTCGGTCCTACACAAAGTTACAACTCAAAGGCCGTAAAAAAGAATATCTCTACTACTTAAAAAATAAGTTGGTGGTGGTTCATCTGCATCTCCTAACTCCCCTTTCCCCCTCTCCCAACTCTCCTTTACCTCCTTACAGTAAGGTGCTCGTGTATTACAACGGTGTCTCAAAAAATGTAACTAATATAATCAAATGTGAAGTTACGGATTTATCTCAGGCCTTATACTATGTGGAAGTTTTTGCTCAACAGGGTATTTACGAAATTCAAGACAATTTACTTT
The DNA here is from genome assembly GCA_017311315.1 of Dendrocalamus latiflorus. NCBI lineage: Eukaryota > Viridiplantae > Streptophyta > Magnoliopsida > Poales > Poaceae > Dendrocalamus > Dendrocalamus latiflorus. The sequence continues at coordinate 2,224,972 of CM029649.1, read as the reverse complement.
GTGGTAGGTGATTTCATAAAAAAATTAAAACTAAGATCCCTTTTGAAATTTTCTAATTTATGCAAGAATATTTGAATTATTTCTTGCAGCACTCCTATGTTCGAAGCAAACTTTAAAAATTTTCACTGAAAAACAGTTGACATATCTAGCCTATACTATCCATGATGGGGGGCAGAGAGAGGAGGCGGTGAACGAACAAATTTTCTTTTATATTAGTAAAGATATAGAGAGATGAGATACAGTAGAGATAAAGGAGAGTGGTGAATGGACAAACTGACCTTTTATATTAGTAGAGAAAATTTTTAACAAAATAAAAAATAACATACCAAAAAAAACTGTCTAATAAAAAATAGAGCTTTACCGGGTGCCCGACAAAGCCTAAGGTGCAGAGGCACGACGTGACCGAACGCGAAGGCCGAGCCAATAATATGGGCTAGGCAGGCCGATCTCTGTAATATCAACTCGATATAGTGGGTTAATATAATTTTATTAATTTATAGTAAAATATGGATATTCAACTAGTCAAGATAAAGAAAAAACAGGGCGAGTAATAAATTCCACTGGGCCACGCGGCCGCCTGCTCACCAAATATTTTTCGCTCGCCTATTTTTCTCAGCTTGTACGGCATGCATTTTGATTGACTAGGAACTGTTCCATACTTCCATCTCAGGTTATGCGTTTGTCATGAGTACAGGTCCTTTTTCTTTCTCGAGGGGCGGCGGTGGGTAGTGCCTGGTGTACGGCTAAGCCAGGTCAGACCCAACTCCCATCGTACCTTCTGATCAGCTCCGGTCATACATCATATCATCATCGCTGTCAGGGAAATAGTAGTATTCAGATTCAGGTGTCATCCATAAAAGTACAACCTGAACCAACCTGGCCTTCCTCGTAGCCACCTCTAGCACGACGCTCCAGATCATCCATGTTCTGGTTCTTGCATCCGTACTGTGGCAATGACCTTACAGAACAACATAGAAAAAAAAAGAAACTTTGTAAGCAAACTTGTATCTTGATGATACAAGAAGGAAATAGATTCGTTTGACTGCAATTGTACAAGGAGATTCAGAAAAAAGAAACTTGTTATGAAAGAATGCTAGTTGTAAAGCTTTTTTTTTAGGGTCGCAGTTCTATTGTTTTGGGTAATCATTGCTTGTAGTTGCAAATTGAACTACAATTGCAAAGCTGAACTAGCAATTATTTATGGCTTTCCTTTAATACTTTTCAAAAAATTGTAAGTTGTTAAACAATGCGTACCATCCGCAGTTGCCTCCAGCAGGCAGCAGAACTAAGACTACACCAGACAGTTGCTTTACTTCAGCAAAATATAGCTCGGAGGCCCAGATCTCAGAATTTTTATGCTTCACATCGAAAATGAAATTATAGTAGTGATATATCTTTCATAAGGCTCAATGCTGAATCGGGTTAGATGGAGCTAGTTGTTGAAAATATGGGCAATATTTTAATTCCAAATTTTACTAGGAGACAAATACAATAAACTAGTGATGCAAAACTCGCAACTAACAGTAGGCTACTCATCATACTTTAGAATATACACAAGTAAATTATGGTATCAAAGTCGAACAAACACGTGAACGACTTACAATTAGGCTTGATGAAGAATAAGATGCAGCGCAGGCTTGATGCAGTGCAGAACGTAGATAACACAGTGAAGTGAGTGGTCGCGCAGATGTGCGCTGCCCAGAAACCTTATTGCTGCCTCGTGCAGGTACTCTCTACTGCAATGGTTAGGACATAGCTGCTCTCCCTCTTTCCAGGTGCACGCTGGGAAGAAAGGTTGGCGAAGTTCAAACAGCACAGTGCAAAAGCACAAGATTGCAGAGAAGAAGGAAATTGAGGCAGTGAGGTTTTTCAGCAATATACTTTGGACTTCTCCAGGTGTATATATATATAGACAGGCTGTGAACTAAAAATTTAAACAGCCATTTATCCACTAGTAACTGACACATTCAACTAGTCATTTACCCACTGTAACTGCCTGTCATCAAAACCCCAATAAAGTCTCAAATTCAAATGTTTGAATCTCAACAGAGAGAGAAGTGCAGGGTTCAGCAAAAATAAAGGTAGATTTGGTATGCCAAGTGGCACGCCACGTCACGGCACGGTCGTGCGATGCAAGTCACAAGTCACGCATTTTTTACATGAAAATACGCGAATACGCGCGCGCGTGCATGCGCGTGTGTGTGATTAGCCATAGCCCTGCTCGTACCATCCCCATCCATATGTCACATGATTCAAGAAGTGTAAGGGCTCCATGTAACATCCTGAAATTTTAAATTTGAAAAGTGTGAAGTTTTTGAATTATTTTTGCAATATATTTCATTTGAATTTGGAGTTTATGGCATTTTTATGAAAATTTGGTTGGGATTTCAAAAAAAAAGAAAGATAAAAAAACAAAAATTAGAAATGTCATGAAGAGAATATGCAAATAATAGAAAACTAAAATTTTAAATACGAATTTGAAAAGATGATCCAGTATAAGAAGAGAGAAACCCGAGTTAAAAATATGAAACCTCATTTTGAAAATATTGGCATAAATACCAATAAAAGTACATGACTAAAATACAAACGTCAATACATATATATATGTGAGTGTGTGTGTGTAAGTATATGTATATATACACAAATTGTGCAGGGAAAAGTTAGCAATGTAGGAAATTATACACACACACATAACCTAAATAATGAAAGTAATAATAAACACTCTCATTCAATAGCTGAAAATTTAAAGCTTAAATTCTGAATGTCATCCAAAAATCAGTAGAACTTTAATGCAAATTAAAAGTCCAAAATCAAAAATCTGGAATTCAGAAAATGATTAAGCCTATCTTTATTTTCCTTCATTTTTCCCCTACTCTCCATTGCATGTGGACCCCATCCCTTATCCATCCTATTTTTATTTTCCCTCTCATTTCTCCTCACTGCCAGCGGGTCCGGCCCCTTCTCCCTGCCGATTCCTCTCTTCTCTCTTCCCCGTACACGCCAAGCCCCCCTCCTTCTCACTGCTTCGGCAAAGCCGGCCGACATGGCCGCGCGAGCCACGCCGAGCAGCGGCAAATCCCCCGAATCCCGCCGGACGCCGCCGCCTCAGACCGCGCCACCCTGGCCCCTACCCCCTCCCCGTCGCCTCTCTGCGCCGAGCCCACGTCGCGCTGCCCGCAGTCAGCTACCGACACCCATATCCCACCGTAGCCGGGATTTGTTCTCCCGTGCTCCTGCTTCTTTCCTTCTTCTCCCGTGCGCCCGTGGACCCCTCCCCCTCTTCTCTCTGTTCCAAAGCCGCCCGACACGGTTCCGCGGCCAGCGCGTGTGAAATTCCTCGTATCCAGCTGCAGCGCCGCCCGCCTCCTCCCTCTGCACCCACACCCTGCACGTCGCGCCTCCGTGCGCCGAGCCCCGCGCCCACGCCGTGGCTGTCGCGCGAATCCCAGCCAACTGCCGCCCGGTTCCCCGCCAAGTCCGCCGCCTATAAAGCAGGTGCAGTTCCCTGTTCGCACCGCCCTTCCCCACACCTCCTCCCCTCTCGCGGAATCGAAGCCCCTGCGCCCGAGCTCGCAGGAATCGGCTTCTTCCTCACCACTGGCCAATAGTGCCTTCCCCTCCTTCTTCTTCGCCTCCGGCCAATTGGAGCCATCCCCGGCCAATTCCGCTGCCATGAAGCCTCCCTATGGCGCCACAAACCCACCCCCACACCGATTGGATCGGTGGACCGCCCCAGCTCGCCGGCGCCTGAGACCACCTTGCGCCGCCATGGAGCTCCGCCGCCGGCCCACCTCGGCCTCTCTCCGACCACGCCAACCACCGGGGTAAGCTCCACTAGCCCCTCTCACCCTCCGGCGCACGCTGATTTATTCTCTTCCCCACGCCGGCGTCACCGCCCCGTAGCCACCTCACCGCCGCCCCGTTCGAGCCGCCGCCCACCCATCTCACCGCCGCTCCAGCCAATTCACGCCCACTAGCTCCTCCATTCCCGGTATGCCCCATTTTGGCAGTCACCCACCCCCATCTAGCCACCGCTCACCGCCGGTAAGGCCGCTCACTGACCGGCCTGGCATCCTCTGTTTTGACTCCCCACCGTCCATAGTTCCTGTTGTTTTCGGTGCATTCTCAGTCAGCCCAGGCCGTCGGCCCACTTGGCTAGCTCAGCGCGTGAGAGAAGCACTGCCCAAAGGTCCCGAGTTCGACTCCCACAAACCGCACTGTTTCCACCCATTTTTTATTTTATTTTTGGCAACCCGTTTCAATTAAGAGAAATCAAGGGAAATTGTAGAATAATTTAGAGAAGCTAACAAATTCAATAAGGATTTAAATGAGCTTGTTAAATATTTAATCATGGATTAATCATTATGCGCTAATAACTAATGTGCCCTTGATCTTTATTTTAAAAAGCTTAATTACTAATTAAGGCCTAATAAGAAATTTAGAAAGGAGGTAAAAGAGTGAGAGGTTTAGGTATGGACTAGTTATCATAATGAACAATTAATGTGCCTTTAGTAGTTTACTTAAATCTAATTAGTAATTAAAGGCATTAATAAAGACAAGTGGCTTTGGTTAAATGTTCCAAACTTAATAAGACTTACCCTTAATTATAATTAAAAATGAACGCCCTAACCTTTAACATGCCGCCAGCAAATAAATCCCAGAGGTAGGTTTCATTAAATAGCAATACCGAAATAAGACCCTATATGATAAATTTTCCTAGGTAAATAAGTTTAGAATAAAAATAAAGCCACGCCTAATGATACCTAAAGTGTAGGTAAAATAATAATGGTGCCATTAATTAAATCTTAATATTAGATTTGGTGAATAATAATGCTGAGCATGGAATAACAAACTAAGGTCCATACAAATGAACCCTAATGCAAATTGAACTAAGCCTAGTGATAACTAAGGACACATAAAATATCACACCATAAAATGCTATAAACCTGAACTCTAAATTTATTCGGTAAGCCAACATTTGTATACATATAGTATATGCCATAAATATTAACGCTCGACAAATACCCAGCTAAATTCGTATACTAAGTCATAGGCCTAACCTAACTCATGGAACTTCCTTGATAATTATAAAAATAATAACAAGAAGTTAATAAGTAAAAGATCGATCCATGATATTCTAAAGTCGGCTATGCCTAGCCATCCTCAAATCCAAAGCAAAATATTCCTGTGAATATGCCAGTATCATGAACCTTCCATGGCATTAGTCTTGGTAAATCTTCCCCTGTCATTCACTCACTTCGCTCCAACCCCATTTGACTCCGTCAATACTCCGTGCCCCATCGACCTTGCCTTAAATCACCCGTAACTCATAATAAAGCTAAATTGAGTTTATTCGGATTATTTGGATCTTTTGAGTTATTTGCTTTTATTTGGTATTCAGTTGTTTGTCGTATAATTAGAAACTGGAGTCCTGAAGATTCTGCGGATCAAGTGTGGTCAGAGCAAAGTGAAGATAAAGAATAGAAGCTCAAGAGAAAGCATCGTGTGAGCTCAAGTCCGCGGTAAACCGCGCCAGGCGAGTCAATACTTTGATCATGTTGAACCTACATTTTCTGCAAATTTACTTTTGTTTAAATTATCAAATTGCATGCTGATATTTCATATGCAAATATATGTTTGTTTGAAAATTCTAGCTACATACCCACTATTCGACTTGCTAGTATTATACCTCCTTTGAAACATTTGAATATCTGAGCCTTGTCACCCTAGCAAAATTATAATGGTAACCTTTCGAAAATAAGTCCATAACTATACGTCATGCTTAATACTGCTTAGATAATCGGGGGCACCAAAAATGCCCCCAAAGCATCACTTTGAATCATGAAAAATTGGTTTGGACAGTCATGGTGGAAATGACTGGTATATTAGGCTATGGATATTTTATGCTCCCAAAAACCTCAAGTTGCTTAATTATCTGGGCAGATGGTTCGAGGGTGTGTGTGTGGTGCAGTGGAAGCACAAAGTGGATAGTGGTAGAACCGCCCAGATAGCCCTAAGGACCGAATCTTGTGATGACCTCCCAGTGTACAACAAGTACAACCACAAGCTGGCAAAGTGTAGGCAGGGCTAACTAATTTGCATCGACTTAGTAAAGGTTGCGCCGGTGTGACCACAGGCGGGTAGAGGGTGGCCACATCCTCCGACGTGACGGCGCAAGAGGGGGCTTCTGGAAGGGTGGTCGTACCCCGAAGGAATTGGAAACCTTAGCGGACGTAACTCTGCTAAAAAAATGCATTGTAAAGGTCCTGTGATAGTCTACTCAACTTCATGGCTAAGAAATCATGTGGGGCAACGAATGGATTTATATCTTGTGGGTAAAGTGTGCAAACCTGCAAAGTAGAAAACTATTCGAATAGCCGTGCCCACGGTCAAGGGCGGACATGGGAACTTAACTAGATATAGTTCTATTTCAAAAACTTTGTGGGTGGAAATGGTAAAGTGGAGGGCAGAGAAAGGCCCTTATTTGTGTTGCCCTGGGTGTCGCCCTAGTGATAAGTTAAGCGGTTATGACGCTAAAGGATTAAGCATATGGTGCAGAGGCCATGTAACGGTGGATGGAATCTGGATCGCTATTATTATTGCATTCTTTCACACCTTATGTTTCAGTTCAAACTGCTAGGTCTCAGGAGATTTCTATGTATCATATTTCAAAAGCAATTTACAGCAAATAAAATAACCCGATCCTTCCTTTGATAAGCTATGCATACTATTTAATTGCATCTTGTGTGTTGGCTCGCGAGCACGGTGGTTGTGCTCATATTCGCTTTCCCCACAAATCCAGAATCAGGAATCAGATCACTACGCTTCAGCAATACTTTTGGGTCATGATGGCAAAGAAGATGAAGATGTCAAGAGCTAGGTCGTGGACCTCCAGTTGGCTGCCTGTGGGCATGTCCTGAGGGTCCCACCTGTGTGCTTCGTTTTCGCAGCTGCATTTTGTTGATTTTGGCCCAATCGGCCCGTGAGTAAGTTTACTATTATAATTACGCTTCCGCATGATATGTACTTTGATATTCAGAACTGTAATCTGTGAGCACTATCTACCGATCCAGGGAATAGTGCGGTGTAATCACAGAGGATTTCGGAATGCAAAATCTGGGGTCTGACACTCCACCTTATAAATTGGTCGTATCCACCTTGTCTTAGCAATATGGTACTAAACCGTGCATACTTTGGAATTAAGGAAATGTGCCTTGCTCACATGGGCCAATTTCTAACACTAGTTGCCTTGTCTATTTAACGCATTAGAATAGAGACTTGCAAGTTAACCATCTAACCATCCTAACTTCACTTAT